>JAUZST010012584.1:2500-11377 GCA_034779995.1 Parotocinclus haroldoi
AGAGCTGTTAAGCGGTGCGTTTCTAAAAAGATTGTTACAAAAATTCAAAGGGAGAAGAAAGGTTTCATCAGAGCAAGGACAATCTGCCGCGCTCTCTAAAACCAAAGAGCTTATGGTTTTGAGCTTAAATGCACTGAAGGGAATAAAGAGAGTGGTTTTATTACGGCGCACCTTCAAAAGGTCTTATTGTAACCACAGAAATCAAACCTCTTCGAAGGCGCTCCTAGGTTCAATTGTTAAAACTACAGATTATATAAGGCTAAACTGATAGCATCGTCCTGTGATCATTCCATGAAAGGCAAATAAACCCAATTCCAACTCGCGCATTCACACGGAATCGACTCTTACACAGGGAAGCGCCATTCGTCGTCTTTAACGTTCGTTCACTTTAGCGATCGGGGTCTAAAAAACAATAAAGAGAAATACAAATTATATGACTTTGCTGCATAAAAAGTTGGGTCAAAACAGGTTTAAAAAGGTCTATTTTACTGCCATAAGTATTACTCATGCCTTACTTTGCTTCAATGTGATTTACTGTTTATTTTATTTATATGCATTATTGACTTAACTGCATGCAACAACAGGAACTGCTTTACCGCTCTGTGTTATGGACGGACGCTTAGGACACAGACATAAGCAGAAAGGAGAAATGGAAAAGTCCGTAATCCGCTTAACACTACCAGCACCGTGCGGCTTCACCTGCGTAAACCTAGAAGTGCCGAGCGCCAGTCATGTGACCTCTCTGTGACTTCCTACTAGTAGCGCCGCATTGAATTTGGCACCTTTTAAGCGTTTAAGCGGTGAAACTGCATCACGCGTTTCTTTAAGCGGACTCATTCCCTCTTGGTTGTGTGCCGCCAGCGGGGTGTGCTTATTCATTGTCTATCTATCTAAGCTATCGTGTGTGATATTTTGGTTCTAGGGTGTGTGAGATCATTACCGGATACTAAAGGGAGTGTGTAACGGTTTAGGCTTTGGATGCTGTGCAGATGGCAGCGGTGCACTCCGTTTAGACCAACCAATTAACCTATTGCATGTCTTGAGCATGAGAGCACCTGGAGTAAACCCCCGGTGACACGATGAGGACATGCGAGCGCCACACAGGTGAGTCCTAGGTTGGGATTGAACCGAGGATCTCCGGAGCGGCGGTCAAGGCACGAACCACTTGCATTACTGTCCAGATCCGGCTGTTCTAACGTCGATACGTGAGGATCTGGGTTCACAGCTCGAAGGTGAAGCTAAGGTGCTTTTTGAGAACTTTGACGAGAACAAAGTGGGACCGAAATGTGAAAATACACGAAAAAAAAAAAAAAAAGAACTGAAGCTTTATCTAAGCAAATGATTCATTTTCACTCTGCTAACGATGGTTTGGAGACTGGAAATGACACTCCTGCTCACGTCTGGCCGTTTCCTATCGTGAGTGAACGCTGGCTGAAAGCGATGTTTACAGAGAGTACAAAACGTTGGTATGTAAACGTATCCGGACACGGTTCTAATCAGCGAGTTCACTGCTGTCCGCACAAAACCCTCCTGCAGTTTGGCTACACAGACTTTGACGCATCGAAATGTTCAGCGGTTCAGGAATAATTTCACTGCGCTGCCGAATCAGGAGAGGACTTTGTGACGGCCTTGCTTTGATCTTCCCCATCCAAACACGTGCGAGAGAAAGTTGTGTGTTACTGCAGAGTCAGGAATGCGTCCATTCGTAAACAAACCTTTAGGCATCTGGGGCGAGCCTTGAGCTGCGGCTACGGCTTCAAAGCCCGAACAGATGTTCAGTTTTACAAAGTCTAATCAGAGACCGTCAGTTCACAGAGCTGGAGTTTATGGTTGCAGATCTCAGCCGTCGAGAGTCAACGCATAAATTCAGGAGCAACAGCGTTTGTGCAGGCCTCAATCTGAACTAATGCCACATTGACACTGAAACAAGATCCAGGAATATCTGAGGAGGCCGGAGACCTTTTGTTTTTTTAAGGTGGGAATGATGAGGCCCGGTAACACTCGCCCTCGCTTGTGAGAGTAGAAAGGCACGGGTACAGAAAAGCTCCAAAACGGAGCCGAACGCGGCAGTTCAAGCTCTTAAAATGACAATGAGAATGAACTCTGAAAGCAAACAACCTGCAATCCACAACGCACGGTTTTCTTTGTTTGTAAACAGAGGGAGCAGGAAGGCAAATATTTTAATTATTCCAGACTCGTTTCAGTGCCAGAAACGAATTTCACATTGAGGTAATTGCTACTATAGGAAACCGCTAATGAAACGTGCCAAAAAGCTAGCAGCAGGAAGGCCAAATCTCAGCACTGAATTTAGGCAAAGGTGGCGTGAAAAGGAACAAGACGTGTTCTGGGGAGCCAGGGATGGATCATGGGTAGTTCATTCATTCATTCATTCATTCATATTATTATTGATTCCAAAGTGATGAAACAATCCGCAAAACACTTGGGTATAATTAATATACTGTATATACATACAGCTCACAAAAATGAGTGGATATTTCAAAATGAATATGAAGAGGATCCCACAGGAACTGCTGGATTATCTGATCCTGTCCATGCCCCATCACTGTCTCTGTTTTGGCCCTCTTGGGTGACCATACACCCTACTGAACAGTCAATATGGGGGCACTCTGGTCCAGTTTGAGATTCTTCTGTTCCCCCATTAATATATCACTTACTACTCAAATCACAATAATTGAGTTTAAATCTCATTTGCTTCTTTAACCTCGCTCTGATCTCAAGACTAGTCTCACACACACACACACACACACACACACACACACACACACACACACGCCAATGCCAATTTAGATACATCAATTATCCTAACACGCTCGTCTTCGGGAGGAAACCGGAACGTGCTGCCTTATTTTATGTTTAATGAAATAAAATCAAATACTTTTTTTTCAATCTCTTCATATTCATTTTGAAATATCCCCTAATTTTTGTACGCAGTGTATTTCTGGCTTAATCAAGCCCACGTATTTGACGCATAAAACGCGTTAGTTGGAACCGATAATTGCTATCAAAATGTTTTCAGCTTCCCGATTCTTGGAATTTCAGCACCAGGTTTCAATAGGGGGCGTTAGTTTTACAATTTGAACTGCACGCCGGACATTGAACAAAGGTGTTAGTGTCGTCTGGACGTCCCACAAAACATCTGCCTGATTCATGATGCCCATTAAGACTTTTAGGGGGAATTTACAGGGGGGTGCATTATGAGAAAAACAAGGGTGCAACAAGTGAAGGTTTAAAGTTAAGCAAAGAAAGTGTTTAAAATAAAAAAAAAGATTAAGCAGCAGAAAGATTCGAAGAGTAAAAAAAAAAAAAAGCTCGTACCATTAATATAATAGGTACCAACAAACGAACAACCCTAAAAAACGTAATCACAAAGGCCAATAACACGTGGCTATTGTCCTGATAAGGCATCTCTGGACTAATCATGTATATACTGTAGATAAATGTAATTACACACGACGAGGCTAATACCTAATAACATTTAACGAGCCCCTAAAATGCACATTCACAAAGAAAAAAAAAATGTTTCCAGCATGTTAATCCAGAGTCTATAAAACGAATGATTTTCACTGATCTATACGGGATTCAAATTAATCTACGACTTACGCTCCTGTGTGAAACAAATTCCGAACAGGGGAACATTCAGAAGGCCAAACGAATCACTGTATGGATCAATTAGAGGAATCGTTTCTAAGCGAATGGCCTGTGAATCCACATTACACAGTGAGAACGTACAGCTGATAAACATTTGCCTGAAATAGCACCGAAAGAGGTGAATCCTATGAACGGGTGCAACCTGAACGAAGACGAGGTAAAGCTAACCTGGTACGAGCGGGAAAGCAAACTAAAACTAAAACACTGCTCCATGGCATCATTAAGTATAAACAATAAACAACCGGGACCAGACAGAGTCCCAAAGGCACAAAAAGGCAAGAAGAACAAATGAGGGAATAAAATGTAACGCCAACGGATCGAGCCTCGCTGAGCTGATTCATGAAAGCCCTGAGCAGAAAAGCCGTACAAGGATTGTACCAAAAGTTAACGATCACAGTTTGGAATTTGTACAGAAAAAGACAAAAAAAATACTGGTAAAAAAACGATTAGGGAACAGACGTATCGTACAAGCTTCTCCTTCTAAGCTTCTAATCTGGCAGGAGTGATGGAGATGTGCTTTGGGACTAGGAACGTCTTCTTCAACCTCCGAATATCAGACGCTTGAACAAATAACAATATGAAATAAAAATCTGGGGTCCTTTAACTCCTTTTGAAAATGGTCGCAAACGTTGATTTACTTTGCATTAATGATACACGCGGAATAAACCCACACAGACACGGGGAGGAGGTGCAAAGTCTACGGGAGCGAACCCCGAAGTGGGTCAGCGCTACAGGTTGCAAAAGATCAAAATGCCTGTTTGGACTGTAATCACCTTCACCATCGCGTCCAGTACTGGTTGCCATGGTAACGACGATGGCAGGTAGCAGTAACAGAGATGGAGAATCCATAGAGGATTATTCTGCATATTATAAAAAAAAAAAAAAAAATCAATCTCCTGTTAAAACGAAGAACTGATATTGGTGCCACCGTTTCATTATTCCTGCACAGGCGAAAATGGTATTTTGCATTGTACAAGTCTTTACTTCTTTACGTTTGTTAAGTTTTTTTTTAAACTTGCGTTACGAAACATTGTAATATCGTGGCATTCTGAAAAACATTCTGTTCTTAAAATGTTTTCGGGACCTTATGATAGCCTCCTGTTGAGGTGGTCAGCATCCAATTGACTCAACTTCATAGAGTTTTAAACAGCGTTGAGTGAAGGTCATCCTCACGACACTAAATCTGCCAAAGCAGGGAAAGTAAATGGCAACGCTGGGTTTTTTTTGGGTTTTTTTTAAGGAATTTATCCAAAAGGGTGTCTCAAACGGGAAGTTTGACGTTCCCTATGCAAGCTGTAAAACGCAACGCAAGATCATCTTAAGGAAACAATAGAGATTGTCTTAAGAGAATATCAGAGAACTTTTTTTATTTGTATTTAAGAATATTGTTTATGAACATTTTTAGTGATTCGTCTTAACAACCCCTGATTTGAAACAGCCAGGAAGAGTCCGATTCCATAAAGTTTTAGGTCGCTCCCTTTAGGGGTAGACAATACGCGTGATGTTGCACCGCTAAAATCTGTTTTTAAAAGCAATCACATTTCTCTGCACTAGGGAAAATCACTACGAAAGTCATTATAGCTACAGATATTAACTGGACGACTTCACAATACGCTAAAACTAACGGGTCAAACAGGACCGGCACTTGTAAATATGTTTATATATTTAATTGTACATATCATGATATACTAAGATATGAAATTTAAGAGGTCGGAGTTCTCACAGCATTCAATCGGGGTGCTTTTGAGTAACGGCGGTAATTCTTCCTGAACACCGAAACATCCACCGAATAGCAAACACTTAGTCTACGAGACTGAAACGATACATTCTGGTGCCGAATACAGCGCCTTAAACGGTACGGGGTAGCGGCAAGCATTTCAGAATTCTCCTTCAAACTCAAACACTGACGTTCAATACTTCTGGTGAGCCATTCACCAACAAGCACCGGCCTGCGGATTTAATCTAGCAGGGATTCGAGAAGCTGAGAAAAGCAAGCGGGTGAGCTGAACATTCAACCGGACAACAATCTATGAGCATCGGATCATTAGGGGAGTGATCGGAGGCCTGGAGAAGCGTGAATGCAAACGGCCAAGCAGACATTCGGAAGGTCTGGAAACACCAGAACAGTGAAAAACGAGCGACTAAAAGCTAGTGTGATAGAAAGAGTGGGAGAACGAGACACCAAAGGAAGTGACTGGTACATTCTAATCATTGTGGTGGAGGGAGAGAAGAGCTGGCTCTTACCCAGAGCGCACCGGGGGGGGGCGTACATAACGGAGCAGTGGCGTTTTGTTTATTAGGATATACAGGAGCTCTGGATCTTAGAGGAATGCTGCAGCGTTTTTATTCAGGCTCCATCAGCTGTGCCTTATAAGAGAGGACTTGATTAAAGTCTGCACACTGATAGAGGACGTCTGAGGGCAGTTATTGGAAGAAAAGGAGCCTTTGAAACCATTTTCTTGAAGTCGAATGGAGCTCTAACTCGGACATTTGGTATTCCATTCAAAGGGAAGGACTGCAAGTTTCTCCTCTACGCACGTCAAAGTTAAAAACGCTGGAGTATTCCTACAAACAAGCTGAGCTTTGGGCGATCCCAACGACCCCTGATGCAGCCCAAAAGGAACAGGGACCCTACATGTTAATCTGGGTGCCGTTTGGAGGTTCCCCGCGCCCTAGTGAGTGAAGATTTTGGCACTCGAGGAGGAAGGCCTCCATTTGTGTGCCCCCGGTGAATTTGTTGCTGTAGAAGAGATTCTGATCAGAGAGCAGATCTCCATCTGAACCCCAGTCCGAGTCCGAGTCGGAGCTGGCGTCCGCAGAGCCCTCGGTGCCCGTGGGCGGGCAGCTGAGCTGCTCCACCAGTTCCACCAGCTCGCTGAACTGCATGGCCGAGCTGGTTTCGGAGCGAGCCGAGCACGGTGGGAAGTTCAGCATTGAACTGGCCTCGGACATATTCTCCGACCCTGGCATGGGCAGGGACAAGGTCGAGAGTGCCAGGTTATCCAGAGAGCTGCACTCTGAGCGGTTGTTGACCAGCGAGCTGGTCTCGGAGCGGCCGAAAACGCCCTCTGAAAACGAGCTGACGTTACCGTTCAGCTCGCCGTGGCTGTGCTTGAAACCGTCGCCGCTTTCGTCCAGGCCGAACGCGTAGGCCTCGGCACCCCCCGCGTAAAACGACATCTCGGCCGGGTCGTCGTCTATAAACTCCTCGCTGAACTGCAGCGGGAAGGCGGGTATCTGCCCGGCCCGCACAAACTCCGCCTCCAGGGCCTCTAAGGATGTCAGAAAGCTCTCGTTTAATCCCGAACCAAAACCAAGCGCTTGGTCCCGCCCACCCACAGCCAAGCCATAATCATTGCCATTTTGCGAGGAGCTACTCTCTACGAACGAGGGGCCGCAGTCTCCTGCCGCCGGAGTGTGAAGGGCACCTGGAAAGGCCGAATTAGACGGGGGGTGGATCTTGACGGGCTCCTCCTTGACGGGGGAAGGCGCTCTCACGGGCTGCGGGATCAGCTGGATCTGCTGGGATGGCTGGATCTGCGTTTTCATGGCGCTCTCCTTGCGCGCCGGGGAGGCGGAAGAGTGCAGCGAGTGGAAGGAGGCGGTGGCGGAGGAAGGAGAGCTGTAAATCCTCAGGCTGTCGTTGAAGGACAGGTTCTGAAAGACGGAACATCGACACGGGGTGAGGGGAGTCCGGGAACAAGGAGAAGGTCAGGACAGAATGTAAGGCTGAGAATAACAGTGATGACCGTACGACTGACCTGCTTCTGAAAATCCGAGGCCAGAGAGCGAGCTGACAGGCGGAGTTTACTGTTCCTCCTGTTAAACAATACACACTCAATTAGAGACAGTGAGCAGAAATTTAAGCTCGCTCGCTCTTATTTAAATGATTTAACAAACAGCACAGTGCTTTCATTCACTTTAATTTAAATTCAGGCGTGTTTTGAGTGCTACCGAGACAAATACAAATACAGTAGTAATGGTCGACCGATACTGGTTTTTATTGACCTGTTGAGCCATTTAGAGAGCAGCGTGACTGATATAAAACGCTCAGAACTCATTACACTCATAATAATATATTAAAGAGAAGATTGCTGAACTCAAATGAAAATACGGAAAAGCTATAGATGCAATGTTAAAAAAAAAAAAAAGTTGGATTACACTTAAGAAAACCAGATAAAAGCATCCTCTTGTTGTAAAAAGTGCGTAAAAAGTGCATAAATACCGCGTAAAAAATAAACAGTGTTAGCACACATGGCAGCCTCTTTTTGTTTTTAATCCCAGTAACGGTTCAAAGTGGCAAACAAAGTTTTCAGGTCCTCATAAGCAGCCCCTCCCTCACTGAACGTTCTCGGAGTTTCTCTGTTTTCAGTTCTTCACGAATCCAGGTTCATGAGCTGCAAGTTGAAGTGTAAAACGTCTCTATATTTTCTCCACCATTTTTGATAACGGCCTCTTGAGCGCAGATGTCGCTTATTACAGCTGATTTTCTTAAAACGGCATAAATCAGTCTCTCTCTACCAACGAGTCTCTCTTTACATAAACGTACATCACAACACTAATGAGGGAGTAGGGATCTATTTGGGACACAGCCATGTGCTCCGTTTGGAAGCCCTCGAGAGTGCACCGTTTGCCATCGCTAAAATAAGGGACGGATTAACAACTGGTAACGGAAATATTCAGGACGACGAATTTAATAAGAAAACAATAAAAAAAAAAAAAACATGAGCCCACTGAATATGGGGAATTTGACAAAACTAACGAATGCAAAGATGTTAAAGCTAAAGCTAGCGAGCCAGCAGGGAATTTCCGGAAAGAGTAAAGTAAAGACACTTTAGCAATTTAAAAAGTGAAACAAAAATGTTGCAGTGTGATTCTTAGAAAGGAAGAGAATCATCCGATTCATCGAATTCATCATTGTATTTAAAAAAAATCAAAACGGAATCAAACTCGGCGAAGAAAATTGCACTTGGTTTATTTCTACTAACTTAGATTCCAAATTTCACCAGTGAATTGGGGAAGAAAAAAAAAAAAAAGACAAACATTGAGCTCAATCCCACCTCTGGTATGGTGTTCGTTTGACCCCGCTGTCCTTCACATATTCCACCAACTGCTTCTGAGTCCGACCACTGACAACACACACACACACACACACACACACACACACACACACACACACACACACACACACACACACACACACACACA
>JAUZST010012585.1:0-11377 GCA_034779995.1 Parotocinclus haroldoi
CGCCCGGTCGGTGTCCCCCCCCCCCCGCGACGCCCGGTCAGTGTCCCCCCCACCCCCGGCGACGCCCGGTCTGTTCTCTGGTAACGTGTAACGTTATTTTTTGCAGTGTGTACTGGCCTCTGTTCGTCCTGATTTTCTACGTGATCTCGCCCCTGCCGTACTTCATCTCTAAAAGAGTGGGCGACGACACGGATTCCTCGAGCAACGCGTGCAGAGAGCTGGCCTTCTTCCTCACCACGGGCATCGTAGTCTCAGCGTTCGGCCTGCCCGTCGTACTGGCACGGAAGCAAGTGGTAAGGCGTTCGTCGACTCCATAGTGCAAGGTGAATCGTAAATTGCAAACGACTCCTCGTATGACTCTTTTAAACGACTCCTCCCGGACAGATTCTGTGGGGAGCGTGTGGGTTGGTGATGGCTGGGAACGCCGTCATTTTCCTCACCATCCTCAGCTTCTTCCTGGTGTTCGGCGGCGGCGACGACTTCAGCTGGGAGCAGTGGTGAAACCGCCGAAACGCGGTTGCCAGATTGAGAAGGGATGCTTTTTTTTTTTTGACCATGTGGAATGGGAATGGGAAAGGGGGAGGAAGGAGGGTGAGGGGTGCAGTACAGCCACACTAAGGGAGATTTCTAGCCTTATGAGGGAGAGGGTTGGAAAAAAATTTGTAAAAAAAGAATGTATTGATTCACTTTTTAAGCAGAACTGACTTAATGCAGGCTGCTTGTTATTTCCGAACTTTAGCGTTTACCTTTATATTTTTTATTCCCTCACTGACATCGAATCAAATCCAGAATGATCAAAATGGTAGTGCACTTTACAAAGACGAATCGTTTTTAGGGGATGAATCCTATTTACTTGACTCCTGTCGTTCGGCGATTCGAACGCCTTTACCCGTCCGGAGTCGCATTCAAGTGACTCTTTTATGTAGTGAGTCAAGTCCGGATGATTCGTCTCCGACTCCCATCTTTATGGAGCCCGGTATCGCTTGTCTTTTCATCCTGGACGTAATCGATGTCCCTTTGCCGTCGGAGGAAGGAACGTGTAAATGTGAAATTCATTCGTTCAGGCTAAAACCAGCGACAAAAGCCAGTAGGTTTTCAGTAATTTACCTCGCGTCCTGCTTCTAATAGTACCAAAGCTCAGCTTTTTCCTCTCCTTCCTCCCTCATCCTCATCAAGTGCACTTAATACAAACTCTGACTCGATATCGATCACACTTTTGATTAAAACAAGCATGAAATGCTACACTATGTTATTTTATCCTTTGAGCTAGACACTTTCTGCAAACTGACATGATTTTACTTCTAATCATAAGCACAGGGTTCAGACCTTTTTTTTTATTTTGGGAGAAGTGTATGAGCAGAATCTATAATCTCACATACACCTAGTTTAATAGCTCTGATACTAGAAAGCTTGCCGTGTTATGATTTCAGACTTACACACACACATTAGCACCTGATTCTGTATATACTCACGCAATAAACAAAGTATTTTAAAGTTTTTGACTTGTGTTTATTAAGTAGAACTAGAAAGTTCGCAGTACGAACGAATCGGAATCAAACGAGTCCTACAGAGAAGATTCGTTATAACGGGAATTTAATTTGGCTGACTCGACACGAAGGTATTTTTAGGAGTGCGAATATGTAATTAGGACGTTTTTTCGCCGTGTTGATTCTTTGCACGAATTCGAAATGAATCATGACTCGTGAATCATTTTCATATGACTCCCTTATTCAGTGAGTCATGTGAGTCTCCTAAGTTTATCCTCGAGTTTTGGAGCTTCTCATTTCCCCTTTGAGCATCCACCCAGTCCCTGATCTTCCACTCCGTAGCTGGGTCTCCCAGATGAGCAGTTACAAGAGACTCCGCCCAGCCGGAGAAAGCAGACGGCCTGATCCGAGGATTTGTCGTATTAAAAAGTGTCCCGTAATAAAGTGGCCAAAAAAGAACGAAGCTCTTTAGATCTTTATTTTGTTATAAGGCCTGAGGTTTATATTTTATTTATATATATATATATATATATATATTTCGATGAAACGCAATCACATTTAACCGTATTCGAACCTACAACATAATAATTAAATCTAATTATAATTAATAATAATAAATTAATAATAATAAAAATTAATAATTAAAAGTCTTAAAATAAAGGATAAGCCTTATACTTCAAATGCGGTTAAAAATGACTTATATGCCTTATTGAAAAAAATTAACCTCATTATAAAAATACAACCCATAAATAATAACCAAATCATTTTTAAAAAAAAGATTGTAGTTTTATTGTTAGTTTTTTTTTTTTAAATTATTATGGTCCTATTTTATTTTTCTCTTATAAAGGTAATTATAAGACATTTTCATCACAAAGCTTTTTTTTTTACAAGAAGGGTTTAAAAAAAAAATTATAACTCGTATTTAGTTTTATTAGAGTAATTACTTTTATTATTATTTTTAACTACGAGGGATACATTAATTAAAGGTTGAGAGACCTTTAATTATAAACCTTATTTTTATTTAGAAGGATTTAGATTTTTTTTGTAAATATATATATATATATATATATGTATATAGTCTATTATAAGACTTATTTTTTTATTATAGGCCTAAAACGTATTTTTTATTTATAAGGTTTTTTTTAGTACTTAAAAAATTATAATCAGGTTAGGATGATCATCAGTCTCTTTTTGTATTGTTGTAATTTAAATGAGATTAAACATGCGCATTAGGTCTGGCGCGCAGCTCTCTCACCGTGCCTTTCCAGAAGTGATGCGCGTGAAGTAGGAGGCGCGCTCGTGCTCCCTTTTCCCGTTAGAGAACAGAGACACGCGCTTCACACCGGGAGTGACTGCGAGGCTGCAGCAGAGCTCTGTCTTGTACCGGAACCGCCGCGCGCTCTCTCTCTCTCTTTCTCTCTCTGTCCGGTATGAAGGCGGCCGTGACGGCGCTGTTCCTCCTGGCGGCTCTGGGATGGAGCTTCGTGCTCGCTGGAGATAAAAAAGGTAGGAATTGGAGCAGTGGCATGTCGGGATATGATGTTTTTTGATCAGAGCTGGTGCGACGCTGCTCAGATTTAGCTTTTGTGTAGCATCAATACGTCACAAGGTTGTGTTAACTGGAGTTACGGACAGTGAGCGCACTCGCATAGAGATGTAACATGAAGTAGCCTACGTGACCAAAGGTCCCTTGGTTGTTTTATTGGTATTAGAGTTGCACCTCAGATTTTTGTTCTCCACTTGTACTGTTTTAACAAAAGTGTGGTGAAACGGGAGCAGATCGAGAAAGGAACGCTTCGTTAATCCAGATTAAAATACCCGGATCGGTCGGCAGCAGGCTTCTGGATATGAAAGGTTCAAATGATTTCTGGTTTTTCAGCTGCTAGTTTGAATCTGTCGTCTGCAGGTCCTGTTCGGATCGGCTTTAGTACGTTTTGTATTTTTTTCCTGAGGGAGTCGTCGGAGCAAGTGGTCGTCCTTAAATGAGAGAAAAAGCAAAGGGAAAATTTATCGTGAAGTGTTTCTGTTGTAGCACAGCTACGTTTAAACAAGTGTATTACAACTAAAGTCGGACAGAAACGTGAACCTAAAGCTTATCTTACAATAAAGGGTTCAATGTCTCGTACGTTTTAAAAAAAAAATACGATTTATTGAAAGGTGCAAAAAAAACAGATTACTGTCACGACCACATCTTTTCCTTACTACGTTTCCCAGAGTTCATCACTCCCTAGATCGGTCATGGTGGCTCGGTGGGAGGGGGTGGGGTGGGGGGGGGCACCGCTGGCTCGCAGCAAGAAGGTCCCGGGTTCGATCCCAAGGCGGGACGCCCAGGGTCCTGTCTGCGTGGAGTCTGCATGTCCTCCCCGGGTTTACTCCGGGTACTCTGGTTTCCTCCCGCAGTCCAAGGACTAAACTGTGTCCCTAAAGTGGCGTTTAGTGTGTGACTGTGTGTGTGTGTGTGTGTGTGCGCCTACGATGGATTGGCGTCCCGTCTCCCGTCTAGGGTTGAGTCCAGAGTTGCCGGGTGGGCACCGGCTGGCCCGCGACCCCGTGTGGGTCAAGCCGAAGATAACGGATGGATGAATGATTGAACCATCGTAAAATGGGGAGCAGACGTCTGGACCGTACTATAATTTGAAACAACAAGGTCATTCCAAAAGGTCATCAGACTTTTCCCTTTACAACTGTGAGTCCAAGAGAGAACGGGAAAGAGAAAGAGAAAGAGAAAGAGAAAGGGGGGAACCCAGGGCAGCAAGACAAACAAGAGCTGGAACGAGGGCCAAGATTTATGGTGACCTTCCCACAGAAAGCACCAGCGTTACTCAAGTGCCAAATAAAGTGTCGCCTATGTGTCGCAGCCGCATAATTCAACCTGTTGTTCTCGGACCAAGCGAGGGAGGGAGGGAGGGAGAGAGGGAGGGAGGGGGACAAAATGCATCTTGTTTTGATTTTCGCGGTGGCAGGGGGAAAATGAAAATCCGCGGAGGCGAAAGCGACAAATTTGGCGTCGACACGGAATTGATGCTGGTCCTGGGGGTTATGGCCGAGATGTTGGCGGGTGAAATCTTTGTCACCTTCGAACCTCGCAGAGGCGTCGGATTTTAAAACGAATTCGCCCTTGATGGAGATCGGTTAGGATGTTTCCAAGTCTTGGCCCTGACCTTAAACTTGCACCGACAACGTGAGAGGGAAAAAGAGTTTCGGAAGACGGGCGCAGCCGTGCATGGAGTCCCGTTTGACTGGGGTATACGGGCGCTCATGAAGATTAAAGGAGCAGATAAAAGAAGGGCGTGAGAAACGACCCCCACGGATCCTCTTATCAGTTTAAAATCGTGAGTTGTGAAGCTGTAACGAACTAAACTGCTCGAGTTTATTAAAACCTCCCCGTAGAACAAGGAGGCTGGATCGAGAAGCAGAACTGTCTTTAAAGGGAGGGCGTCTTGAGCTCCAAATCTACAGGGGCGAGACCATACGGCCTTTGGCAAAAGTGGATTTGAACCCTGGTCCTTCTGCTTCGTAGCCCAGTACCTTAACCACGAGGTCTCGAGAGCACCCATCGCAGCAGACTTCGCAGTTTTCCTTCAACGCTCACCTTTCGCTAAATCCGAACAGTCATTATCTGCAACAGGGTTTAGGGCGAGAGAAGGGAGGAAAAGGAAATTGGGTCTTGCCACTGGGGCTTTCTTTCCAGATGGCCAGACTGTCCGGCTCAGCTGTTAGCATGTGCAGACTCAGCTCAGAGCTTCCTCGCTGTTTCTGTCAACTTTCTTCGGTCTCATTTCAGCTGCTCAGGCTGCTCAGGGAGGGATTCTGTGCTCTGCATCGTTCTCTCTCTAGCAGACGACAGACTTGGGTCTGAGCTCAAGCCAGGGATCAAAATGAAACTCCGGGGGGGCGGAGAGAACAAAACACAGACCGGGAAAAAATAAAAAAATAAAAAAAATCAAGATGTAGACCTTGCTGTAGCTCTTAAACACAAAGTGGCGACCTCTGCAGGTCAGGTTGTAACAGCATGGATCTCTGACCTGTTAGTCCAGGCTTTGCATGACCTCCTGATTGCCTTCGGTGCCTTCCAGTGGTACGAGGGGAACATTCCCTAAACATTCCTAACACCGGCAGGGTGGTATCCCTGATACCAACGACCCTGCTTGCTTCACATTGCGCAAAGGCCACGGGCTGAGTTTTGCACAGCGAGGCGCTTCCAGAGCCTGCCGTAGTGCCCGTTAGCCGCGAATCCCTTGAGAAGAAGCCAAACGCAGACACATGCAATGATTAATCTCGCTTTGCCTGGCTTAACTGGGGCGCAACAGACACTGCTCTTTTCCGACTTCGTGTCCACTGACCTTCACTGGCTCGCAGTTGTTTTCCCGCAAGCTTCTCTGCAAGGACTTCCACTCAAATGCGATTTGCTAAAGTAAGAGCGGGAGGGCGCGCACTGACACGTAAGGGCCGTACCGACTAGTAAGAGGCAAGAAGCAGTAGGGATGCTGCAAGCCGATAGTCGAGCATTTAGAGAGAGTTTATTACTGGGAGACCAAGAGGAACCGATACAACAAACACAGATGGGGGAGATGAATAAGACTCGGGTCTCCGTTTATCCCCAGAACATCTGTAGTCCTGTAATCTGTCTGCCAGTTTGATGTTTTGACGTTGGGCCATCTTTCAAGAAGCAAGTCTTCCAGTCTTGGAACTGTAAACATCAGACTTTGCACTCCTGACCATCCTGTAAGGGGTCCATTTTGGTTACTGGACTGGCCTCTTGACTTATTGTTATTGTGTCTGTGTCCAGGATACAGCCCTTGGATAATTCCAGCTGTTCCAGAGGCTGATTTGCCATCCTGGACCTTGTGATGTCCCATGTTGGCGTCAGACTTTTGCGGTTGTCTCCATCCTTTGTCTTGTAAATATAGGTCCAGTAGAATGCAGGAACTGTGGTGAATTTCAAGCTGACAGTGGCAAGTGTCAAATCCGTGGATGCCCAATGAACGCGCATCATCAACTATGCTTATGGTTGGACTGATTGCTCTACCACCGACCAAGCCACCTTGACTCGAAGTAACTCTGAAACTTGAAAGATTGGCCAGATGGACCCAGGAACATAGACAAGAAAAGTGGTACCAGAACTCAACCCTAAGCTAGACGAGATCTGAGAGCGGGACACTGACAAAACTTGACCCAAACCAGCATGGGGAGCAGGCCATCAGACGTGAAGACTGAACCTCAGACCAGAGGCGGGACGAGGTCTCTAACAGCCAACTCCCACTTTAGGTTTGAGTCCTGGTACCTTCTGCAGAGCTACGTCTGTCTTCTGGCTCACCAGAGAGATTTCTTAGGGCTTCCTGACCATGACTTGTTCTAATTCTGGAGCTAACCTTCGTGAGGTAAACTAGTAAACTGCCCCAGGGCCTCCCCCCGCTGCTTAGCAAGCCAAACACGCCCTGCTTTTCCCGATTGCCGCGAGCCCCGTGTTGGATTTCCGACCTTGGTGCATTATAACAGAGCTCCGATTCCCTCCCAGCTTACAGAGATTTCATTTGCTGCGCAGCTCTTACGGTCTTAGATCGTCACACTGCGCCGAGTCTCCCAGTTTGCCTTTCGTGTAAAGGTTGGCCGACGCGGACGCGGACGCTCCAGGCAGGGGATGAGCAGCGTATGAACGGAGTCAAAACAAGTCAGCAAGCTGCAGTCGGAAATCTTGGTAGACTGGCGCAGGAATCTTTTAAGGTCCTGGGCTCGTTCTGGAACGTTCTCAGGAACGCCACGTGACGGATTTGCGCCGGGCACGTGCTTCACCCACAAACCCGTCCAAGAACGTCATGTGACCTCTTGGTGCAGATGTTAGGTCTAAACTGCAAAACATGACACTGATACTTCATCACCCAGCTTCCGGCTGACGACAAAGTCAAGCCAAGGGGTCTGGGGCATCACCGAAAATCAATCGCAAGGCTCCACGGGCACACCCCTTGACCTTGAGTTGGCGAACCCAGCCCAGGTTTGAACCAAGGATATCAGGAACTGCTCAACTCTGATATATTTCTCCAAACGTTTGGAAGCATAAAAGCGTCCCGTCCCTCAGACACAGCCAATCGGATCGGCCTTTGATGCCCAACATGGTCATATCCGGGTCAGTCTCAGGGGTCAGCCTGCATTTGTAATTATTTGTTATTTTAGAGGGATTACCTATTACTCACTTTCAACAATTAACGGCTTAAATGATGTCACACTTAACAACATTAACGTCCAAAATGATGGAAGCAATTCGGCCACTTTTTTTTTTTTTCTTTTTTCATTTTCAGTGCTGCACCAAAGAGCAGACTATGAGGGGGGCTCTGTGGAGCGTGGGGTGCGATTCGGGAGGGTTGACGAAGCAGGATCCAAACGGTTCGCTCAACGAAAGCTTTCTCGTTTTCTCGAACGTGCTTTTTTTTTTCTTTTTTTTTGGTTGCGAAAAGCAGGCCTTCACCGAACCTCTGTCTTTGCCCTTTTTCGTTCGCAGTTCCCTGAACAGCGTCCTAGGCGTTTTGTTTTTGTTTTGTGCCCCGCCGTCGCGCCTCTGTTGCGTTTTTCCGTGATCGATCGCCGCTGCCGCTTTTAACCGGCCCCGGAATTCATTCCCACAATGCTGCATAATCACACAGCAGAGGAGGCTCCAGTAGAGATAATGCACAGGCGCCTCGCTGCTTGTTTTAATTACGACTCCAATTTGTGCAAATGAGCATGAAATATTTACGCGGGAGTGACGGCTCCTCGCCGTGGGCGCCTCGCTGAAAGTTTGGGGGTGTTTGAGTGTAAAAACGTTGGATTCTTAGGAGAATAAAACGAGCTGCAGCTTGAGGTCCAGCCGCATGCTATGCTCTCAAATAAAGGTTAAGTTTCAGAGAGCATACAGAGAAGTGTGTGTGTGTGAGTGTGTGTCTGTGTGTGTGTGTGTGTGTGTGTGTGTGAGAGAGAGGGAGAGAGAGAGAGAGATGAAGGGAGCACGGGTGGCTTTCTAACGTGCTTGATGGGACGTTTTTGAAGGCCACTTTGGCTGCTTTGAGGCAGCGCTGAGAGAAAAAAAAAAGAAAAGCTAAAACCCTGGCCCAGTGAGAGCAGCCATTCATTTTTCGGACACATCCTGCAGGCGTTATCTCTCCCTCATGGTCCGCGGTGACACACTTAATTTGGTTTAAATGCACGAGTGACCCATGGCTGATTGATAACGGAAGAAGAAGGCGGGGTGGAGGGGGGCTTGTGACCGCGTATTAATTACTCACACTCGCTTTGATACGACCGGAGTTGGTCCATGTGGATTAGAACGTTCAAAAGTATGTAAACAACCCTTTAAGCAGCGGACTGGACTCGGTCGGGCACTGAGAGGGGTCGAAACGGGGCGCGTTTCGGATTCCTGAAATGTTTGCCCGCTTTTCATGGCCATCCAGTGCAGCCGGACTGGACTGGGCAGGTTCCGTTTGGCCTTCAGCTATATCTCAGTCTCTGCAGATGGGAAGACAAGCCCGCCCATGGCGTGATGCTCCCGCCGCCATGCTTCACGGTGTTCTCAGGGTGATGAGCGGCGCCTGATTCGCTGGTTAAACATGACGCAAATGGTGCAGCCGATGAGGTGGAGCAAACTGTAATACATGTCATTACAATGTTTGCAAATAAAGACGCTTATTGGTACAGGAAATGATGTAGAAGGGACACTATCCCTGACCCTGCTCCCAAATCCTATTATTACCCGAATCTAACCCCTAGCCCTACACTGACCCCTAATCCCTAATCCTAACCCTAACTCTTACCCTTAATCCAAGCTCTGATTTCTAACATTACTTACCCCTAATCCCAATCCCTAATCCTAACTCTGATCCTTACCCCTAATCCCTAATCCTAAACCCTAAATCTACCTGTAGCCCGAACCCTAATCTCTAACCCTACCCTTACTCCTGATCTCTAACCCCTAATCCTATATCTAATCCTAACCCCTAAACCCCTAACCCAAACTCTAATCTCCAACCCTACCCTTACCTCTTTACCCCTTACCCCTAATCCCTAAATCCCTAATCGTGGAGCGTTTGTTCCCCGTCCCAGGTGCAGATCTTTCCGGCTCCTTCAGAGTAACCCTGGTTCCTCTCTTGTCTGATTATTGCCTGTTATAACTGGCTATAATCAACGCTCGTCTGTATTTCTTTTGCCTCTGGCTTTCAGTTTCAGTTGCTGTTCGAGAGGTTGTGGAACAGGACGTGCTGAAACCGAACGGTGCTAAAACAACGAACGGTCTGTCTAATCTGAAGGTGGCCTAGGACTTTTGGACAGTTCTGCACGTCAGATCTAAGAGTAAGCGTAAGAGGCGGCGGGCTAGCAGGAGATGGGAGCCGTGCCTAATCACTACAGACAGCCGTCACGGGGAAAAGCGTCGATGTGACAGGAAAAGTGTGTCAGATTTCCACACGGACGCTCTGAGGCTGCTGAGAGCGAAACGGTGACGGGGGCTTTTGTGCGAGTGCGTCTGTGTGCGTTATCTCCTAGCGACAGTAGTTGTTGCGCCGCCTCCCCACCAATTTCCCATTTGTTTTGATGTTCGGCTGCCTCAGCCGTGCCAATTTTACGTCCGGCAAATGATATCCTTGTGTCTTATTTTGGCCGAGTGATCGATTGGGACGATTTTTTCTTCTTCTCCCCATTCTGGATCAGCTCCCGGGTTCATCCGTCGCCAACCGGCTACGGCTAAGCTGAGTTACAGAGATAGGAAAGTGAAGGGGGTTTGAAATGGAGAAGGATTTTCACGGGGCCTTCGTCTTTCTTTTCTGGTTTATTATTGTCGCGTCCTGTTCCGATGCAAATGGGGTTTTGACGGATGGACGGCGAGGCCGGGGATGGCTGTCACATCTATCGGCTCAGAAGCTTGCTTATTTCGTTTTATAGTGGATATGTGTACAGTTTGGGACAAACGGCCGCCGTTTTGAAAGAAACACAGGGTTGTAAATAAGACGAAAGATGAATGCTAGGACGTTTTCATGAGGTAGCTTTAATTAACGCCGTGACAGGACAGCCCTGATCTGGACGCCTGCTCTGTGTGAAACCCGACCGTGTTCTTAGCAGGCGAAGTGGGAAATACAAATTTGGCCTTGACACCCCCCCCCTCTCCCCCCCCCCTCCTATTTACAGACGACGAACAACGATTGATTGATGTCTTCATGCGGTCGGACGTGACAGCACATTAATCAGAGTCTCTCAGCTTTTTTTGCTGCGTGCGTTAGGCCTCAGAACCGATTAAAGAGCGGGAATGTTACACATCCGGCCGCGAGACCACCCTGTACGTACAGCGACCTTCCCAGGGTCAGATTTCAAGCATGAGATTTAAACGGGTGGCAGTAAGGGGGATTTCGTTGCAGTTGCAGTCTTGTGGGGATTTTTAAAATGAGTTTGGACAAAGTTTAAGAAAATTGTGTCCCGGTTTATGCAAACAAAGAAAATCAGGAAAGAATAACAAAGAGAAGCTGACTTTAAACTCCCACCCCTAACACTAATCCCTAACCCTGAACCCAAATCTCCAACTGTAATCCCTAAACTCTCACCCGAAGAATTAGCCCTTACTCTAACTCTAACTCCCACTGCTAAATCTAATCCCTAAACCCAAATATCCAGCTCTAATCGCTAAACCTAACCCTAACCTTAAACGCTAATCCTCACCCTAAACCCAGCCCCCACTCCTAAACACTAATCCCTAACTCTAACCCTAACCCCAGCCCCCACTCCTAAACACTAATCCCTAACTCTAACCCTAACCCCAGCCCCCACTCCTAAACACTAATCCCTAACTCTAACCCTAACCCCAGCCCCCACTCCTAAACACTAATCCCTAACTCTAACCCTAACCCCAGCCCCCACTCCTAAACACTAATCCCTAA
>JAUZST010012586.1:0-11375 GCA_034779995.1 Parotocinclus haroldoi
CTGTGGGAGGAAACCGGAGTACCCGGAGTAAACCCACACAGACACGGGGAGGACCCAGGCCGCTCCACCCTGGGATTGAACCCGGGACCTTCTTTCTTTGAGGCAGCGGCTCCGCCCACCGAGCCACCGTGCTGCCCTAGAAGAAGTGAAGAACATTTTAAATCAAATGGATTATCAGCAAGGTCAAAACCGACACTATACAGTGCCCTAGACCATCACCATTTAGGTGACTGAACTCAGGCATTTGAAATGTAACAGGAAACTGGAGCACTCGCATTCAACTTACAAAGACACAAGGAGAACATGCAAACTCCACCCAGGCAGCTCTCTGGACCTGTGTAAGTTATGTAATAAGCAAAAATATAAGATTTTTGTAATATAAGCCTATTCCTTCTTCAAAACAAACACTTAATAAAGTTAAAGGCCTGTGTTATATGCAACATTACCTAACTTTTGGCTAGACATACTGGCACCGAACAGGAATTATGTCTAAATGATTATTATTATGGGGTACGAAGAAATGATAGATTTAATTAGCAAGCAATGGGTTCCTGTGTTGAAGGCCTATAACGAGTGAGCGTAATCTGTAAAGTCTTTAGTCATGCCCCTGTTATTAAATATAGCCTGTTTCCATCTGGCTCCCGGTTATAAAAAACGAAACACCTATGCCCGTAGTGAGTAAACCTTTACATTCTGACCCCCGCTACTAAATTCGCACTCAAATCCGTGTGACGCTGTGGGCTTACACATAATAAGGAGTGATGCTAGCCTGCAAAAGTTAATAACAGGTCTGGGAGTGGTGATGAGGGACATGAAAGAAATGGGAGGGCAATACATATGATTTGGACTGACAAGCACAAACCCCAGTCAGCACACACACGTAACCTCAAAACTGTGATGTAATGACCACATGATGAAAACTACACTGAGAAGAAATGATAACGGTGATTTCATTTTTCAGATTAAAAAAAAAAAAACATAATCAAAGATCTCAAAAACAATCGACACACAATACTGATATCTTTTTAGTAAGCAGTCCGCTCAGAATAAATATCCAGTCAGTCAGTTCACAAAATCATTCAAATCAAATATGCTTTTACTCACACTGAGGAAATAAGAACAATAATATTGTTTTAAACCAAAGATGAGCCAATGTCCTGTTCCAGGATCCCAGTCCCACCATGCCCGGGACCCACCAGAGTGCAGTAACTCCCTCCGTAATTAATACGTTACTATTAATTTAAATTGTTTTATTTACTATTTTACTATTACTAACTTGACAAGGCTTAAGTCTTGGTCCTCAATGTTTCTTCCTTGCCACCGTCGCCCTAGGTTTGCTCAATGTGGGATTGGCCTTTTAAGATAATATAATATTGTAAAGCTGCTTTATCTAAACCGCACTCTTGGAATGAAATGATGACAATCGGGTTATACAAAAGGTTTTGTGTGACATGCTTCATGTTTCCTGTGTTCGCATGCACAATAAATTTAGTGGATTGGCTCAGAAAATGTCACATCTGAGCGAGCTTTCCCGAGAAAAAGGGAAACCCCAGGACTTATCAGAACCATGGATACAATAGGTGAACACTTACATACAGCCTATAAACACATGAACTCTTTCCTTCTCATAAATAAGAAGTCAGGACCATAGTTTATACACTAATAAAGCTATTTCCTGTTACTGGACTTCTGGAGGTCTTTCCCAACCCGGTCCCAAACATACAACTGTTATTTATGCAGCACTCCTTATTGCGCCTAGGTGTGCTTTTGCGCAAATCCGTGCTTGTAAAATCGAAAGCATTGTAAAGCACGAGACCACTTTTGAGCTTTTGTTGCAGCGTCACAGTACTGATTGAGTCCACGAGTTATTCTGTTTGCAGGATTTCGTTCAGACCCGTTGCGAAACAGGCCGAGGACAAACTGCGCAACTTGCACGGTGTCCAAAACGACGCGCTTGACAGAACCACGTTTTATTTCTGCACGCATTTAACAAACGCCAGCCTGCTTTAATTCCGGTGCAAGCGCTCACAAGGTGAAGTAGTGTAGTGGACGTACCAGTTGGTTGACGCGCGCTGGTTCAGGATGTCCTCTTTTGCCGTCAGTAGAGACAGGCTGTATGTGTCCAAGTTGATCGCTCGCATCCTGGAGTTGTGACGCTCTTCTTCTCCTGTGCTCGCTTTACTTCGGTACCAGAACTTTAAGCGGGTCCTCAGACATTCACTGGCGAGTGGAGTTTCGTGAACTTGTTGACCGAACGCGTGAGAGCTGAGTTTGGGGCGTACGTCTTCCCTGGCTGCATCAGTCCTAATGCGCGAAGCTGGACACGTTTTGGAAGGACTGCCTCGCGCTGGAAAGCCCCGCCCACCTTGTTGGAAAAAGGAGAAAAGACAAAAACAGATGATTTACTTGTTAGGGTTTCTTATACTTCAGTCTACCAGCTGACGTGGGTCACAACGTACAGTTATTTTCAAAATAAGTGATTACAGATTTAACAACCAAAACCAAAACATGGGAGTTAGTAAGGATTTTTTTTGTTTTTTTTTCTGCTACTGCAGCATATACTGTACTATGAGAAGGCTTTCCGCTACGATTTAGAACATGACTGTGAGGTTCAGCGCTGATGTAGTTCTTTGCATTCCTGTTCATCTTAAAGGTGTCTGGTGGAGCTGTGGTCTGACTTGGTGCAGGTCACCAAAGTTATCTATCAAAACTGGTACTACATTTCTTTATAAACTTTGGCATTTTGACAAACTCAGAGAACTTCAGAGCAGACAAAGTCCCCTATGGTGTTTTGGCAACAAGTTACCACTTGAAGACAGCAAGAGACTCAGCCACTTGAAAATCCAGTGGAAGTTCATTCCACTACCTGGGAGAAGATTCTTGATGCTTGTCTTCCTTTAATCTTACGTGAAGGATCCAGTCGAGCCAAGCTGGTGTCTCTGAGGGTACGAGATACAGAGCGAGGTATGATTAGAGCCTTTAGGCAAGATGGTGCTTTTCCAGTTTTGGCTTTTTAGGTGAGCATCAGGGTTTTAAATCTGAGAAAGTAAAGAGAACACAGCAGTGGGGTGACATGAGAAAACCAGACGAGCCGCTGCTCTCCCTCAGGCACACTTTAAATGTTTCTGTGTGTAATGCCTGACCTGAGCAAACGGTTTCACCTGTACTCTAACCCAGGTCACCGTGGTGTTAGGCTTGTCTTAGACTGCTGCTTTCGCAGAGCACCAGCTTTGCATTGTTTGTGTCAAGAAAACAATAACAGTGCATTGAATCAAAATGTCATTAAGGAACTGCATCTCTAAAACACCACATATGAAAGAGCTTAGTTATATCATTTATATTTAGTTAAACCACACAGTCCGGACGGCAGACAGTAAAACCTGGTCTATATTCGCCAGCAATACAAACCCAAATCCAGTGACCCGACAGAACCAGAACTTTCATCTGGAGGGACTGAACCAGGGAAGAACTAGAGCATCCTTTCACAAGGTCTTCTGTCTGCCTGTCTATATCTTTTTCTGACATTCAGAGTCTGTTGGGCCACAACAAGGCACCAAATCAGCATTGCCCCCATGTGGTGTAGAATGTTCCATGTGGTTCAGCGGTAGAGTGCTGGTGCTCAGTGTGTTCAAGGTGTTCCCTTAAGGGTAAAGTGGCCCTGTCCACCAGGTTAAAGTCTCAGTTCCTGGTTGTGTTCATCTCTGTCTCATACCTAAGTACCTGCCTTGTCAAGAGCCTTCAGAATCCCTTGGATCATGGGGGCTGGGTGTGACGAATCAACCCCTGCTCCCACCTAGTCTGCAAACAACAGGCAAATAGCACAGCCAATCAAAAAAGTTTTCGACTTTCTTATGATTTCTCCATAAGAAATAAAATTAAGTAACTTGGAATATTCGTGGTCTGAACCATTCTGACTGTAGTAGGAATCTTGGATCATGATGATACACATTCGACCTGTGGGCCATAACAAAGTCTGGGCAACTTTACTAATGCAACTGTAGTGATAATAGACTACAGACCATTGGTCAGAAGGACTCTTAACGCTCACTTGCTTTAATTAGGCTTAGCAAGATAGTATTTACTTGTAAATCGCTCTGGAAAAGGAGATCCACCAAATGTATTTGTAACCAAGTATATATATATATATATAACTGGGAGATGAGCCCCGGATGCCAGAACAGTCACCTCATCCCCATAACTTCCTATCATCAGGGCTGCGTTAGCATCAGTGTAAACAGATTTGCTAAGTGATGTAGTTATACTCGATTGACTTCCTGGAATTTCCTCTTTAAGGAACTATTTTGTTTGGGATAATTACAGAGGTTTGTTTTGTTTGACAGAAAATGGTTTTGGAACTTAATGTGAAAACAACTTGTTAACCAATAACCTTTTGCAAATGTCCCGAGCTTTACTGAATGTATGTAAAGTGATACAAAAAGAGTTTTGGAGCATACTGCTTACATACATGAATTTCCATATTAATTCAAATTAGAGAGTGTTTAAGGATGTGTATAAAAATTTGTTTAAAGGTGCAATTTTGCTGTTTTTGTTTTTTTTTTTCTCACCAATATACAGACTTATGAAACACCTATTCTGACCAATGTTTTGTTGATACCATAAACAAAAAAAACCACAATGGCACAGATTAGAGGCTGTTCTAATCTGACTAATTGGAATGACTCACAAATGAAGTGTATGAAAGAACAGAATAAGAAATGACTGTGTTAATTAGGCACATCTTAATATCTTAATAAGCTGGTGAGTGTGGTGCAGTGACCTGCGCTGTTGCCTCACAGCAAGACGGTCTTGGGTTCGAACCCAAGTGGTGCAGCTGGGTCTTTTTTCTGTTGAGTTTGCACGCCCTTCCACATATCTGTGTGAGTTTGCTCCAACTCATACAAGTTCAAAATCTCCTAACAACACTGCAAAGTCTATGTATTTAATCAAAGACTTTTATAGGGATGCTAATGCAATCCACACGCTAAAATGCGTCCATCAACAAGCCATTTTTGGGTCTATAAACACAGCTAACAATCCCATGCTTTTGCGAGTTCAGACCTGAAAGGGCAAACCTTTAAATAACCCTCCATCTTTCTGATCTTTTTTTTTTTATATACAATCAGAACGCCATAATTTCCAAAATGTAAACTGAATTTCTCTGCTATGTAAGGAATGCTGTATCTGGTCTCCACTGAGCCCTGAAGATGACCTTCAGTCTACTGTTATCAACTAATGAAGGTGAATTTACAACTCTCAAGAGTGTGCTCCTTCGCAAGGTCACGCAACCTGTTTAATATTAGATTCAAACAACTTTTCTTCAGGAATCCCTTCAAGCAGTCAAGGATTTTTAATTGCCATGCACAGCCAACGTTGTTGGTCCTCCCTCTCTGGATCTGATCCAGTCTTATACAAAAGAAAGTTTCTGCTGCGCTGATAAACGATCTCTAGACATGCAAGCATCCGTAGCGTGTGGTTGTTGGTTTTAAAAGTTGCTTGATTTTCTTTGAATCTGGCTTCTGAAATGGAATTTAATCCTGTTTTTCGGTCTCGCCCACAGGAGGACAGATTTGTTTCCTCTCAAGGTTTATTTCTTGTTGCTATCACCTCGGGTTGACCATTTGAGTTCTAGTGTTCAAATAGCAATAAATACAAATGTCAAGCAGTTGTCACACCAGATGTTTGGCAGGGTGACATAAACACCCCTGGGGACAGGTTGTAGTGTATGTGAGTGAGTGAGTGAGTGAATGAATGAGTTGGAGCTGGTCATGTGGTAGAGGCCAAACCCCCGTAATGTGTCACATCTAAAGACTCGAATCAAACCACCCTGTCTATTTTACAGCATTCAAGACTCAGGCATGACTCGGCGAGACCCAAAACTCACATCAAAACTCTCTCTTAAGCTGTAGAGCTGGACATCTGACAGTCTTGCTGTCTTCAAACGGAAACTGAAGACTCACCATTCTGCTCAGCACTCAAACTAAGACTGTGCTTATAAATCCTCTGTGCTTATAAATCCTCTGTGGCAAACTAATTGGGATGTTTCTATAGAGCCGGTCATTGATTTGCAGCCTATAGAGGGAGCACTATCTGTGGGACTGTGGTGGCCTAGTCATTGAGGTAGCAGACTATGGATCAGAAGGCCGACCCCTGCCAAGCTGCCACTGTTGGATCCTTGAGCAAATCACTCTAAGCACTGTTGCTTGGAAAGTAAGACTGGACCAGGTGTAAGTCGCTCTGGATACGGGCGTCTGCTAAATGCCTAAATCTAGATGTAACCATGAAAAGAGACTGAAAAAATATTTGCGCTTATATCTAACTCGTATAGGTGGACAATTCTATAATTATTTGTTGATTGATAATCATTTTGTGAAGTTTATGTTTGGGTTAACTACACTTATCCTGGTGTGTTTATGTTTAATTACACTCATGCCTATGCATGCACCCTTGTTTTCTTTTCAACCAGCTCCCTTCACTAGACCAGAGGGCAGGGAGGGAACCAGGCAAGTGTTATTTTTTAGCAGGGTGGGAAAAGACAGAGAGATTGCTGATACTGTGAATCTCATAAGTGGGTGAGCTGTGATGACAATCCGGCGACCACGATAATGTGCTGGATCTTTGCTGATGCTGAGTTTGAGAAAGTCTAGAGAATGGTGACTGTCAAAAAGAAATGTCAAATTATCTAACTCTAACTCTACACCTGCCTCGGATTAAGCCTCAACAAGTTCTGACACCTTACCAAAAACACCAGTGGATCACCTGGAATGATGCACAAACTTGCCGCATACCATTTTCCCCAATATGACTAATGCATCAACACAAAACATCACTTGGTTTGCCAAACTTTTGCGCAAGACTCCATTTATTGCATTTGCATATTGCATATACTGCATTTATTCACATAAAATGAGATTTAGTTGAGGGATTTGAAGCAACTCTATGCAGGTTATAACCATTATTTCTTGTGATATGATTCATGTTTTGTTTCATTTAAGTGTAGCTAAACCAGCAAGTCGTTTAGCATGGTGAAAAAGCATGATTAAATACAGACTGGATTTTACATGTTAATGCCTAATACTTCACTATCTTCTTAATCCACAAGGGGCGCAAGGGCAAGAACAACCCTAGACGGGGCGCCCATTCAACGCAGGGCACACACGTACACAGTCACACACTAAGGGCCACTTTCAGAGACACCAATTAACCTAACATGCATGTCTTTGGACTATGGGAGGAAAGTAGAGTAACCTATTAGTTTGTGCCATCTGTTTTCAGGTGGATTTAGTCTGCATTTAATCACGTTTTATTTTTAATTTACAAACAACTAAACTCAATTGTGAGATTCAAAGTATCAGCAATCTCTCTGTCCCTCTGAATATGGTCATAAGACGATCATCCAGTTCAATTTACAACCATTTAAACACTGATATGTCTGTAATATACTACATGAGGACATTATCAGTTCAACATGATGACAAAAAGAGAACTCATTACCTGGTGAATAAGGAGGCTTGGAGTTCCAGTCCCTCCTCTTGGTGTCGGTATGTTATTCTTGTTAGGAATTCGTAAAGGCTGCACTTAGTCCTTGCATTTTGGACTTGGGGTGGTGAATTTATGTGGCAGTAATAGGAACGAATGATGGGAGAAGGTAGGTGGGAGAAGGTTTCACTCGTGTTCACCCTGAGTTCCTTAAGCCACTGAGGTTATCTACAGCCCCTCGATGGCACCCTGTCTGTCTCGTAGTCGCTGGCTGAGGCTAACTATTTGACAGAATCACTCACATTACACTGGCAGTACTCAGCAGTGCCTTTATCGATATTCGTTAATTGAGCTAAGCAGTTGCTTAATGCGCTCGCAGTGGCAACGAGGTGGGACCAGGACTTAAACTCAAAAACATTTGATTAACGGTCAACATCGTTACCCAATACCACTTATAAATGTATGGGGAGGTTATCTTAACAGCTTAAGAGCAACGTTGCTCAAGGCATCACAAATGCAATGGGGAGTTTTGGGAGAGCAATCGCACCCGAATCTCCACGTATCTCCTACTCAACCAAATTTCCAGCCCAAAGTTCTCCGTCTGTACAGTTTCAGAGTCAAAACTCAAGCCATTCGTAGTTGAAAGAATGCCTGTATTCATTAAGACTAATTTTAGAGTACTGGCCTACAGTCCCAAGGGCCCAAGGACTCAAGGGCTCAGGGCTCACTGCTAAGCTGCCATTGTTGGGCCCTTGGGCAAGACACTTAACCCTAAATTGCTTGAATTGCTTGTCTTCTGTAATATAGGTGTAAGACAAACTGGATTAGGGAACCTGGTAAATAGTGTAACCGTAAAATACCTATTCTACCTGTAATCTGTAGACCAAGACAATCCGAACATTTCTGTGGACATCGTTGGCATAAGTTGAAACAGAGAAAACCTTCAGGCTGTTCTGAGGCAGACTAGAGGACCATGTGCTCATGCTGGAGGAATGCAATGTCAATGTCAATGGAGAAAGACTGAAGACAAGCACAATGAAATTGATTTCAGACCAATAAACTCCAACGATTTTCTCTGACAATAAGGAGCAGCTTGGCATTCAAATGTACGTAAAATATTTTCAAACTGAGAACTTCGAGTAGCATTCGTTTCTGATCAAAGGGGTACTGAAGACCTATAGATCAGAGATTACGTCATGGCACCTTCAGCTGTTTTGCACGTTTTTCAAGTTACTTTGGATAGGTCTGCCACGACATTTGGCAACTGTCTGCCAAATGTAAATGTCTATCACAGCATGTGCAAAGTCAGAGATATTATGAAAAGCTCATACGGCCGTAGGGGTAACAGTTGTATAAAACTAAAAACAGGAACGAACAATTGTAATACACAAAGCTTAAGACACATTTATGTGGAGAATTAAAAGTGATTTTCCCATGCGGACTCAAATTACCCCTACCTAATCTAAACGCAACCCATAACAGCAAGCCGCTGGAAATGCTATATTGCGTAGACTGGACCTGGTCTCTGGTCGGATCAGTATCCTAACTGATAAAAGCTATGTCAGAACTGATGACACAGACTTACAGCAGTACAGTGCGTACACACACTGTGTGTCTATGTGGTCTCTTGGCTACTAATCCATATGAACACATCAATGAGAGCCACATTTTATAACTGCAGGGTCAATTATAAAACATCTGTGTCAGTTTCCTAGTTTAAACTCTTACTGGAAATTCGGCTCGGCCTGCGTGAGTATTTCCCCCACATCACACACTCTTGCCATAGCAACCACCGTCAGACGTCTAATGTTTACAGAACTTTGACGAAAACCTGGCACTCGGTCCCGTCCTATAAAATCACGCAACCACCTCAGAAAGTATGTATCTCAACCACAAGAATGCAGGAACCTCATTCGTTGTGCTGCTGGAGGAATACATCATACCTTGTGACGCCTTTCTTAAAACACGCAGCTCTCACATTGTGCTGACTCTGTCTGCGACGGGAGGAAAAGGATGGGGAAGACTAACGGCAGCCTGCTGAACGTCTCACGGAGAGCCACAAGATGAGAAACAACCAAGAAATAGAACTAGGGAGCAACATGCACTGAGGAACAATGATATGCTTCACTATGTAAAGTCTCTTAGACGCTTTTTGTCCGAGTGCGTTTCGTTCTGGACAATGGAAGCCTGTTTCTTTACTTTCTTATAAACAAATTCCTACATTGGTCCAACATCTTTAAAGCCTGTCCTACTTTCAGCAACGGTTAACTCCATATTCTATAAACTCTAAACTCTACTAAATTCAAATTCAAATGAATTTCTATAGCGCTTTTTACAATGGTGCATTGTCTCGAAGCAGCTTTATAGTCTTATATGATCTTAAAAGGCCAATCCCAAATTGAGCAAGCCTAAGGCGACAATGGAAAGGAAAAACTCCCTGAAAGTAGTAGGAAGAAACCTTAGGAGGACCAAGACTCAAAAAAAGACCCATCTTCCTGGGATGGGTAAATATTGTTTCATCCTAACTAGGGCTGTCCATATTCTGTATCGGTATCGGCCCATTATGTGGTAAAATCAGAAAAAAAGAGGTACAATTGGAGATCGGAAGGGAGGAAAAACACTTTAATCCGATATCTTATTTATCATGTATGTGCTTTGCTACAATTTGGACGACATGCCGTAAACAGAGATGTGTAACGTGAGCTGGAACTCGAGTTAAAACTATTTTTTTAAACTATTTTAAGCTCAAGGATGATAAAAGTAAAACAGCTGAGTGAAGCGTATGCAACGGCAGTGTTTAGAGAGACGATAGCAGCGTATCGGTCTGATATCGATATCTCCAGATATTCAAGTTTGCAGTATCATATCGGTATCGAAAAAACGGTATCGAGCCAGCCCCAAACTTAACACACTCTTGTTGGGTCTTCTTTATTAACTGGAAGATTTATTGTTAAAACTCAATTCAGAATTGAATTGAAAATGCAAAATTTTATGCCTTTATAACATCATAGAAGCACTTAATAAGTGTAAATATAAGTTTTGTTCACTCTCATGGAATAGCAAGTGTGCACACGATGCTAAATCACAGAGATTAGCAACGAAACAGCAACACTGGGTAGTAAAGCTGTGTTATTTCAACTCTGTTAGCATCACAGTTCGATTAAACTCGAAAAACGATTTATCGCGACATATTTTTCTATTTAAATGTTCAGTGACAAATGGCAGCAATATAAACCTCTTACTGTTCTTACGTTGTACTGTATATATGGATTTAAGGAGCGTGACAACAGATCAATTAGAACATAGAAGGCAAATGTATAGAAAAGGATACAAATGATACAAAATTTGAACCATCATTGTGTATTTTTTGGTCTGGGAACTTTTAATTATCTTTACCAGTTAACATTTGTTATAAATAATGAAAATAAAAAACTACGCTCACGTACCCATACGAAATACCTCGGACTGTGGGTGAAATTAATTAATGGCGCCATCTAGCGGCCAAACGTATCAATTGAAACGGATTTCAGTACAGTGCAGACTTGGTGTAACAGTAGATTTAATTTCGTTTACCACGAATAATTAATACATGTATAAAAAAATACTTCATGTAATGTTTAGGGTATTGCTGTATTTTATTGTAATTTCTGTATTCATTGATAATTCTGATATACTTAACCCTCTAATTTGATCCACACGGCTGGCTGGTCATAGATTACTTGTACTAGGGCAGGTACAAAATTTAAAGGGGCACAGCTGTATCCCTATGCCTGATATCGATACTGCAAACTTGAATATCTGGAGATATCGATATCAGACCGATACTCTGCTACAAACACTGACGTTGCATACGCTGCACTCGGCTGTTTTACTTTTATCATCCTCAAACTTAAAATATC
>JAUZST010012587.1:0-11375 GCA_034779995.1 Parotocinclus haroldoi
ACACACACACACACACACACACACACACACACACACACACACACACACACACACACACACACACACACACAAGTACATACCTCCCCCACAGGATTTGGTACACTGGGTCCAGCTCTTTAGTGCCCAGTCGTAGGTGTCAAGTTCAGATAACAGAATGTTGTTGTTGGTGATGACAGGAACCAGATCTTCATGAATGATGTATTTATAACTCAGACTGATCTTGATGTCTTCTGCCTGTGGAACCACCTACAAACACACATATATCAGTCAAATTCTAGACTTGTGTTAAGAAAAGCCATTCCATATTCTTTTTTTCTTTTTTTAAGTTATTATAGGTAAAATTTGGTTGACATGTTCTAACTGGGGTGAATCCATACGTTTATTCAATATTTTTGATGTATGCACATTAATTAAGAGTATTTCAAATCTTTTCCCAGCTACATTGGCTACAAGTTTCATCACCTATCAAGTAGAAAGTTACCTAATGATCAGACTCGTACAGCAAACATTATAAACTTCATCGGGTAGAACCAGTAACCTTCCAGATCACACATTGTTCCTTCAGCATTTCACTATTGCCACAATCCAGGGTAAGAACAGTGGAGCAAACCTAATACTGCAAAAAACAAGCTTTCAACGATCCTGCCAACAAACACAAGTTCTTAGCAAAAACAAAGAAAATGCAAGCTTGTTGAATGCACGCTTTGTGTCTAAAAAATGCATTATAAGTCAATACTGTCAAGGACAGAGCATCAAGGACAGAAAGAAGTTTCTGGAACAAAAGAAAAGTTTGATTCAGAGTGGTTCAGCAGAGTTGTGTGTAATGCAGTGTCTTTTTAGCTGCTGGTACATGTGTGCTGCTTCACTATGAAAAGTCATTTAATGCCCTCTCATTCTTCAGTTGTCAGGGGACAATGTGCCTCCAAGACTTTTCCACTGAGGACTCAAGATCCTAAAGTAACTCTGTGTATCCGACAAAATAATTGCTGATATACTATATATATATACACTGTAAATATTTGTTATGCTATTCTATTCAATGTTCTATTTATTTGTTATTATTTACTTAATATGACTTTTACTACAAACTTAATTCTTACAGTTAACATCTATTCCACCCAAAGAGGTTGTGTCTTGGTCCGCCCAAGGTTTCTCCTTTACAAAGTTCACTGTCACCCTGAACTGAACAGTCAATGAATATATCACTTACTACTTACTCAGTCACTATAACTGTTAGGGTCCACTCTGCTCTTGCGGAGATTGACATTTTCCCCCGGTCCCTTACTCTGTTGTTTTTGTTAGCAGCGCATGCATGTGTTGTGTTTGCTTTCACAGGGATCTATTGGACCATCGTGGTTGTCCTGTCACTCTTCACACCGGTTCCCTATCACCACTGATCATCGCTCCTCCATATAACCCAACCGGAAGGACTACTAGTTGCCAGATCGTACGCTAATGTTTCGCTACGTTTAGCCGTAGCTTAGCTCGCGCTACCGCGCTAACTTTGGTTCGCCCTGAGCGCTCTCCCGTTTTTCCTGCTGAGACTGGGACTCAACTCCATCACGAAACGCAACAAGTACACATTACCCCTCATCTCCTTGGCGTTTGACCTCCTGCAAGGGGCGACTGTGTTTTCCAAGCTCGGCCTTTGCAACGCATATACACCTGGTTCGCATTAGGCAGGGGGACGAGTGGAAAAATCCGTTTAACACTTCCCTGGGTCATTTCGAATACAGGGTCATGCCCTTCGGCCTCACCAACGCCCCAGCTGTGTTCCAAGCCCTGATGAACGATATGCTGAGAAACATCCTTAATCGTTTTGTTTTCATATATTTAGACAACATTTTGGTTTTCTCCCGGTCTCTCGACCAACATGTCCAACACGTCCGCCAGGTTCTGTCACGTCTGCTTGAGAACCAGTTGTTTGCTGAAGCTGAGAAGTGTGAGTTCCACGTGCCCACCATCAGTTTCCTGGGGTTCATTATCAAGAAGGGGAATATCAAGGCAGATCCTGAGAAGATCCAGGCAGTCGCAGAGTGGCCTACCCCCTCGGGGGTTCGCTAATTTTTACTGCTGCTTCATCCGGGACTACAGCAGGATAGCAGCCCCACTCACGCAGCTATCCTCCACCAAACTGACTTTCTGTTGGACTTCCGAGGCAGAACTAGCCTTTGATCGGCTGAAGAGGTGTTTCATTTCAGCCCCCATTCTGACCCAACTGAATCCCAACAAGCAGTTTATCGTGGAAGTAGATGCATTGGACTCTGGCGTGGGGGCCGTGCTCTCACAACGCCAGGACCCTGACGACAAGCTACGCCCCTGTGCCTTCTTCTCCCAACGCCTCTCTTCAGCCAAAAAGAATTACGACGTGGGAAATCGGGACCTCCTAGCCTCTGAATTGACTTTGGAAGAGTGGAGGCACTGGCTCGAGGGAACGGAGCTGCCTTTCATCTCTGGACTGACCATAAGAACCTGGCCTACATCCAGTCAGCTAAACGTCTTAACTCTCGCCAGGCCAGATGGGCACTGTTTTTTGGCCATTTCAATTTTACACTGACCAGGCTCCCATAATGCCAAGCCGGATGCCTTCTCTCGCCAGTTCTCCACTGAGGACTCCATCAACACCAGAGACCCCATCCTTCCTGCTGATCGTCTCATGGCCAGACTCTATTTGGAAATTGAGAGGAAGGTAAGAGAGACACGGGGGAGAGAGCCAGAGCTGCCGTCCTTCAGTGGGGACACATTGCCAGGTTCGCTGAACACCCAGGTAAGCACCGTACGCTGGCCCTCCTTCAGAGGTGTTTCTGGTGGCCGTCCATGGATTCGGACATCAAGACCTTTGTGGCCGCCTGCACTACATGTGCCCGGATCAAGAGCTCTCACCAGCCTCCGGCAGGCCTCCTCCAACCGCTATTGGTTCCTGGACGTCCGTGGTTTCACATCTCGGCTGATTTCATCACGGGGCTCCCTGAGTTCCGCGGTAAGACTGTTATTTTAACAGTTATTGACAGATTCTCTAATGCTGTCTGCCTTATTCCTCTAGACAAACTACATATGGCCCTGGAGATGGCAGAGACCCTGTTCAACGAGGTATACAAGATACATGGCATTCTAATGTAGATGACGTGTCTGACCAGGGGTCCCAATTCACCTCGCAGGTTTGGAGGGCCTTCTGCAAGACCATCAGGGCAACAGTAAGCCTCACTTCTGGTTTCCAACTGCAGGATAACGAACAAGCAGAAAGAGCCAATCCAGAGATCGAAGCCACTCTGCACTGCCTCTCTGCCATGGACCCTAGCAAGTGGAGCTCCCAGTTGCCCTGAGCCGAATACACACACTTAACTAACGTCGCTATGCGCCTATCACCATTCGAGGTGTCCCTGGGCAACCTCCCACCCTTCCTTGCGGACCAGGAGGATGAAGTGGCAGTTCCTTCAGTCACCCACTATATGCATCGCTGCCGCAATACCTGGAAGAGGACAAGAGTAGCCTTTCTTAAGGCCCGTAGTTCGGCCCAGCGCTCGGCCAACCGCCGTCGGAGAACCTCCACCCACCTTTTACCTTGGTCAGGCTGTCTGGCTCTCGGCTCAGAATATTCCGCTATGCGTCGAGTCCAAGAAGCTGGCCCCCAGTTTCATCGGACCCTCCCCAGTTGAAAAGGTAATTAGTCCTTCCGCTGTTCGTCTAAAATATGCGCATACACCCTACTTTCCATGTCTGAAACCTGCTACTATATCGGCTCTTAATTTTAATCTTATTTAATACCACAGCATCCCAAACATGCTCAATTGAATATATATATGATGACTATGGAAGTCATTCGAGCAGAGTGAACCGTCCTTGTCATGTTTAATAAGCCTGTTTGAAAAGATCTAAGCTTAGTGAGATGGCGTTTCCAAGTTCCCAAAACCCTCAGACCACCACGCGTAGTAAAAACTAACACTACGTTCAAGTCACCCTTCTTCCCCATTCTGATGCTTGGTTTGAATGTTTTGTCATCAAGGTCATCAAAACCATACCTAAATATTATATAGTATATTTGTTTTAACATATAAACAGGTGTATCTAATAAAGTGACCTGTCAGTATACAACACAACTGCTCACAAATGGTAGGGAATATATCATTACAGATTTTATTTTGTAATATTCCCTAATTCTTGTAAGCAGAATATATTAAATGGTTAAAAATGAGATCCAGATCTACCAAACTCAACTTAATACTTAGAAAAACATTCATCTTAATTGTTTTCCCTTTTCCTACAAATATATTAAATACACATTTGTTCTTATCTCAGATTTCTTGACTTGTAGCTTACTTGACTTATTGATCATTTTATTTATTGTTTCAGTTTTACTTCATCTTCTTAAGTATATTTCTGTCAATATTGAGCCTTCTGAATATCTTTTCGTATACTTTCTTTCGTATCTTATACTTTCTCGTGTCACTTTTCTCACACACACACGTCCTATCATTAAGGCGACATCAGTTCCTCTACAAAGGTAAAGCAATTATACCAGAGGGTGGCCACAATTACATCACCTTCCTGTTCCTGCCAGTAGTTGCACTATGCTGCCCTGACTAAGCCTTTGCCTCTTCTGGAGATATAACTCAGCATCGGCTGTCGCCCTCTAATGGTGATTTTTGATGCTATCCTATTCCAAAATGGTTGTGTTGTAGAGCAAGATCTATACTGCTCACAAAAATTAGGCAGTATTTCAAAAATTGTTTACATTTTTCTATAGACACAGCCTTGTTGGCTCACTTGTTAATGCAAGTTGCTGGAAATATTTACTGCTACAGGGTTCAGTACTGGGCAGGGCTTGCAACCTGAAGATCGAGTAGTAATTTAATGGCAAAAGCCTAGATGCTGAATGGGGTACTGCTAATGCTTACTGCTAAGCTTTGATTACTGCGGAGTGTTTTGTCAAAAGTCCAGGGCTCAATCATGGATAGGGCCAGCAACCTCAAGGTCAAGGAGTACCCAGCCACTGGAAGTGTGCTCCTAGTGGTGGTCCCAAGTCCAGAAAAATGGGGAACTTACATTAGTATGGGTAGTTGGTGGTGTACTTAGCCAAAAGTAGATCTACTTTCTATAGATATTTTATCTGCATCTAAATGCATAAATAAAACGACCAACTGAAGACAGCAAAAACAAAAACACAAATAATTACATCTTCCATGTTCAACTAATCCTAATCCCTAATCTACAATGATTAAGCATATGTACATGATCCAGTCAGGACAATGTAGACAACTAATATTATAATTAATCAATTCGAACACAGTAATGTTGTAAATAACAGCGTGCACGTTTGTGCAACATCTGATTATCCATTTTATGCCAGAATGATTTCATAACTTTCCAAAACGCATATTGTTTAACATTATTGTTTAACATTAAACGCTGTTGTAATGTTACTAAATGCTTGACTTTTAGTCTACATGTCTTTCCTGTCCTACAAGTGCCCCCAAAATGTATGATAGTCATACATTCAGCTCTCCTTATTTTCCTTGATCCTCCTTGAACCCTTCTCTTACTTTACTAAAGTGTTACAAACCTTATTTTTCCTACCCATTTTAAATACAATAAAAGGCATGGAGACTTGAGCAAGTTTGACAAGTGCCAAATCGGTACAACGTGAATATTGGATCATATAATTATTATTATTATGAAAATACAATATAATATTCGATATTATATTATTATATTGTACTATTATGACTTTTAATGCTGGTTTTACTATTTCAATAACTGTTGATCACCTGGGATCACCAGTCTGCTCTGGTGGCGGAAACACCTTGTTGATGAGAGAAATCAATGCACAACGACCATCTTCTAATAGATACTTATAGCACAAATGTTAAGAGGAAATGCAGCCTCTACCCGGTATTAGCATAGTGTTAATAATAATGTCTTTGGTGAGAAAGTATAGTATTGCATAGTATAGTATAGTATAGTCCTGTTTTATCTTACCAGCACTATGATAGCTTCATGTAACGGCCCAACTGTCTTTAGTGTTTCTTTGTCGTTCTCAACTGAATACTCCCATTCCAGTCCGCTCTCAATGAAGGTCTTTGACTTAACCTTGCCTCCTTTCTCGTTGACAATGAAACTCCCGGTGACCTGATTTTTCACAGCTGGGAACACAAACAGAGGTTTGCTGAAGCAAACTTACCCAACTGTACAGCTGCACAAGGCTAAAGACCACCTTGTACAATGCCAAACAATTTAAAATTTCAAGATGCACACCAAAGAGCTGTACCTACAGAAGACACAGTCAATCAATGTGCTATTGGTTGCTGCACATACTATACATGTGCATAATAAAGTTAACCAAGGTTTAACTGAGTTGGTGCAAAAATATAAAAACTACAGGTGAAAATAGCAGGTTCCAACTTGAATTAGTCATGAATCAAATGCTGAAAATGCTGCTAGAAACCGTAATTGCAATGTTAATTAGTATAGATGACAATTACAGTATTAACTGGAATTAAAACGTAGCTTCTAGCAAGCAGAGTGATATGAATGATAAATACACCTGCCTAACATATCCAGTGCTATTTAACTAAGACATCACTAATTGTGAAAGCAACATTGTTTTTTTTTTTATTTTGGGCCAATTTTCTATTATAACTCCAGAAAATGTTGGAATGGTATGGAAAATGAAAAACTGTTCCATACATTTATTTTTGAATTTGCAATTTAATTGCACACAGTATGAACCTGAGATATTTCTTTCTGGTCATGTTAATAAAAATCCAATTCCTGCATTTAAAGCCTGCAGCACATTCAACCAAAAACTGGGGAGGCGAGATCAATTTAGAGCTAGTAATAAATTAAAAATGATAATTTTGTGATTTTGTGATTTTAAACTAGTGACGACAACAGGTGATTATAATCACGATTTGGTACAAAAACTGCATCCAGAAAAGTATTTGAGGATCAAAGATGGCCAGAGGATCTCCAGTTTATGCATTAGATTAGATTGGATTAGATTGGATTAGATTGGATTTCCATATTTATGTCTTAACATTTTCAATAAGACAACGTAAAACGAGTTAAATCAGAAAAATAAGACGCAAGTCTTTCTTTCTTTGAACGAAAGCCCAGGACCTGCTCCACATTTTTGCCTGATGCACCTCCAGCAGTGCTACTTTGCTGGCTGCAGGGTCGTCAGTCTGGACCCACCCTTTGCAGATGTTTCAGTCCTTTAGTTTAGTTATTACATTTTTCCCTCGTTACCTGTCAATAATTGCCCCCATCTAAATTTATTTTGGAATGTGTTGCAGGTCTGAAATGACCAATCAAAATGTTAAATATTCCGAGTTCATACTGTCTGCAATTAAATAAATGTTAAAGTACAAGTACATTGTTTTATTGTCCCACCCATTTCTGATTAGGTATTGTAGTGTATTCATGTACAGGTTCCACCAGCTAAAAGCCCAAAAACACAGTATTCACCCAATCTGTATTCAGCTCAACATTCAGAATGTTTTCTTTGGCACTCAAACTGTCAAAAGTTTGGGCTATTTGTACCACCTCAAGAGAACCAGTAGCTTATGAGATATGAGCATTTTTGAACAGATGACGAATTCTGATTGCTTTTTACAGATTGTCTAAGAGGAGCTTCCTTCCGAAAGCTAAGAGCTTACTTTTCATGATCTGATCGAGCTGTCAGTGAGGACAGAGTGACTCACAAATGATTTCACATTCCACATTTTGGAACGTCCTGGGCATGATTCAATACTAAATAATTCACCTCAGAACATATAAATCAGTAACTACAGTAAAAGTAATAGGAAATATTCGTACAGCATTTTTGTGATATTCTGAACTTGTAGTCTAATTGCATTTGTGCTGTGTATGATCTACCTTCAACTTAAACCCAAAATAAGTATGGTACATTTAAAAAAATCACAGTCAAGAAATGTATATTATATAAATAGCTATCATTTGTCTTAGATGTCTTTAAAAAGTTCTGGCACATTACTATTTTAGTATTTAATATTAGTATATTATCCCTGCTATAAACACTAACATGAAGAATTAAATAGATCCAGTTTGCAAAACCACTCTTGCTATTAATTCTTATAAGTACAGGTATGCACTGTTTAACATCCATTCAATTCATGTCCAAACACTTTAATGGCAGAGGCCTTAAGACTTAAGATAATAAGAAATCTGTCTTAACCTTGTGCACGTCTGAATGACAGAAAACTAGCATAAACCTGACTTTGCTACATCTGGTGACAGAAAAAGGGAATTGCTGTCTTAAAAGGAAAAAAAAACATGGTAGCGTTCTACTGTTATTTACGTTTTGCTAGGTGGTTGCTAAAGTATCCCAGGTGGTTGCTATGGTGTTGCTTGGTGGTTGCTACGGGGTCATGGCCTAATAATTTTGGGTGTGTGTGGGGGTGTGTTCAAAAACTTTCATCATATCAAGCCACTGAATCTCACACACACCAAGTGCTCATTATCGATTTCAGTTACAATTTGAATTTCGTCAGTTAACATTTGAATCTGAACATTTCAATTCAATCAATGGGAGATTTTTCATTTTCAAACTTAAATATAATTAGAACAATTAATCAGATCAACTCCAAAAGTCATAGTACCCCACACTGTGTGATTATCTATGTAACAGTGTTTGACTGTAGTTCGAGCCACATTAATCACAAAAAATGTTGGAGAAAAAAGGCCATAAGTATTGGGACCAACAGTATAAGAAAACCTTAGCAACCACCTAGCGATACCATGGTAACTACCTAGTAACCACCTAACAACACCATAGCAAACATATTGGACACCATAGCAAATGCCTAGCAATCAACCTAGCATCACCTTATTGACCACCTGGGATACCACAGCAACCAAATAGCCAAATAGCAACGACCTGAGATGCCTTAGCAACCATCTAGCAATATCATAGCAACCACCTGGGATACCATAGAAACGCCATAGCAACACCACAGTAACCACCTAACAACGCCATAGCGACCACCTGGGATACCATAGAAACAACCTAGCAACACTTGACAACCACATAGAAATGCCATAGCAACCAACAGTATTGGGACGTGTTCTGTCATGAGGCCAAAAGTACTGGGACACACTCCTGCATTGTGGCAGAAGCCATATTTTTTCTATTTCACACATTTCAAGCACTGTTGTTATTCCTCCTTATTTATATAATTTAAAATAAGACACTATGTACAAAGTATTTAAACTACTGTCAAAGTCGATTTAGGTATTGCACTACATTCCAAGTGCCTTTCAGTTTTGCAAAAGTGGGTTTCTAGGTTTCCACACCTCTAACCTAGTCCATTCAGGTAATGGTTGCTGGATTTTTATCTCATGACGCAGACCAGGGGCGGCCCCATTACAAATATGTTAAGAATATCAAATATCAACTACCAATGAGTTGCCATATGACATATTGTGACTGATTATATATTGAACATCTATAGAGTGGATATCAAAACATCTGACTCATGAATAGTCCAGATTCTTATGTATTTATTGGAAAAAGTGTGACTAAAAGGCACTTCTGCAGTAAAAAAACAAAAACAAAACAAAAACCTGGTACGGCACTGCACACTATAGCCGGCTGCAACCTGTGGTGTATATGTGTTTCAGATAAAATTGCATATGTGTTTCAAATGATGGAATGCACATAACATAAATTGATATGTATAAAGACTTACCAATATTGTGTGGAGAGGTTTCGTTCTCTTCAATCATAATGTGTCTGGCTCCAGCCGGAATGTCAAACATTTTCAACAAACCTACAAATGAATAAAGGGATTTTCTATAATTAAGAAAATAGATCTATACACCTCAGTGAGGGGCCGATCCAGTGCACAAATGCCAATAGGACATTTTTACTTTAACATTATGATTATTATTGTTGTTACTGTGTAGTGTTTAACTTCAACAGTGATCATTTCATGTTGAGTTTTTCTTTCCATTAAAAAACTACAGGCATTATAAGTAATAACTTAAAGTGACTAATGCTTTAGTGAACGAGGAACACCAAACTTCTCTCAGTTACCACTGGTGATAAATACTTTACACTACTAAAACAATCAGCATAAAATAAAAAATTTAAATGAATGAAAAATCTAAACAGATTTTTGAAAATGATGATTTTCCTTTTGGATTACAGTATCATCATTAAAGCAGTAGAGATTACATATTACGAGTAGCAACTGAGAAAAGTTTTGTTTCCGTATGTTATTGTTTGAGTAGATTGAGGCATGAAAAGCTTTATTCACATTAAGCATTTAATACTGTCCCGGCTTATGCAGCACTTGCACTAGAACACTGCAGTGAACACTGTATTTTCTGCGGTGCCTCATAGGCCTTGCCTTTTTAGAGATGAAACGGAAAAAGTCCTTTATAACAGGGTAGCTTTTTACACATGCTGCATTTAGCATTTTCTCTAGGAAACCGATTCAATTTTCTTAATGGGTAAAAAATGACTATACATTTTAGTTAAGCCAACATACTGGTCTAATACTAATACTATACTGGTCACAAAATTAAGGGGATATGTCAAATTGAATATCCCATCATGAAATATCCCCTGTTTTTTGTGAGCAGTGTATTTGCTCAGTCTGTTGCAGACTAAAGTTGCCGTGTGCTCATGGTGAAATGTGGAATGGAATATGGATCAGTAAGTGGACTGGCTCTGTCCATCCGATGATGAGTACATGACATTAATATCGGAAACAATACCGACTTGGATATAGGCTTGGATCAGACTCGTCTCTGCATGAAATAATGCAGAATAATTAGATAAACTATTAAAAAATATCCTGGAGTATTAACAATTATGCCATTATTTCTACTGCTCTCAAGCCAGGAGAGTCAGATGTGTGTTTATATAAGGACTTTGCTCAGTCCTTGCAAAAATAATTTACTTAGTTAAGGAAATTACTTATGGAACTGTTATAAAGGGTAAAATTTTCAGAGCTTCAAATGTGTTCATTTTATCTTAGCAGCAAAGCAGCAAACATGTTTTTTTTTCTTTCTGAGAAACATTTCTCTGATCTCGATACACTTACTATTCTTATAGTAAATGCATAACTCTGTATGGTCATAAAGTTAGTTTTTAGTTTAGAAAATGTCATATTTGTTGTTGTTATTATCATTAATATATATAATGTAATACCTGTATATTTGGGGGTTTTGGTGAGGGTGAGTTTGACAGTGCGACAGTGAGAGTTGTCCCCTTCACACACACCACATTTATCCTCCTGTTTATATGAACCAACCTCCATATCACATCCTACATTCTGAGAGAGAGAGAGAGAGAGAGAGAGAGAGAGAGAGAGAGGGAGAGAGAGACAGAGAGAGAGAGAGAGACAGAG
>JAUZST010012588.1:0-11375 GCA_034779995.1 Parotocinclus haroldoi
CCGATTAAACGGAATTTTGGTCCAAATAAGCGAATAAAATTACACGTATATAATAGGATTTGTTTCTGTACTTTAGGCTTCGGTCCGAATAAGCGGCTGCTCCCATTAACCGGATTCGACTGCATTAAAATCTTTAGTCAAAAACATTTTTGCTGACTTCTTTTTGCCAAATCACAAGCAATTCACTCAGACGGACAGCTGAAAAACATGAATTTTCCCGCTGTCAGTAATAAAATCTTTAACATAGCATTAGTGCAAACCATTAAAGCTAAATATCATTCGCGCATCAATAGGCTAAATAGTCTGACTGTTCCTGCTCTGGGTTCCTGCCCCGAAAACACCCCATACTCCGCCCATTGTGCGCCCTTTAAATGACAAATTAAATTAGTTGTGTTGAAGCATTTTAACGTGCTTCCCCAGCGAGGTATAAACGGCAGACGTGCTTGTTTATGATTTGCCTCCACGCCCCTGCGCAGTGTAAAGGAAAGGGGGCGGGGACACAACAAAGGCTGCAAAGTACAGGTCACCGGTTCTTGCGATCGGCAATGAAAGGCATTGATCGGGACACGGAAATCGGCCGATCGACCAGAACACCGCCCATCGGAAACCGGTCCTTCCTTCCTGCCTTACCTGTTTGAGCTCTTTAAAACGACTGAGCAGCTTAAACAGAACAGTACCTCTTTTGGCACCATCAATGTAGTCCTGGACTTTAACGGAGCCTCCGGTCTGCTCGCCTGAAAGACAGAGATTGGCTGTCATTTCCGTATCAGCTGTTGCGTAATACAAACCGAACCCTATGATAAGGTGGGCGACAACAAAGCGGCCTGTTAAGAGACTTTGTGTACGTACTGATGAGGCCGAGGTCCACGGCACGATCGTAGTAATAGGAGAAAGCATAGAACTCCATGTCCTTCACCTCGTCTGCTTTCTGCACACGCTTATAGATCATCTTCTCCACTTTGTTTAAGCATGACTCGTAAATGGGCTCTCCTAAAAATCCAAAATACCACAGCACAGTCACCGCTGAGCAAAATCGGGTGTATGGTTATAACAATGGGCAACCCGTTATACTTCCGTCTGGAGTTGCGCTGTCACCAATTTCCGACCAGTCTCGGTACGGACACTGTGTGTTTTGATTTAAAGGTGCCTCTTTATTAAGCATTAGGACTGTGAATGAAGTCAGGTCGGGGATTAAAGCACCAGGGAGGGCGGTATGGAGTGAACTGGGCCAGTTAGTAAAGCGAGTGAGGTCTAAACCGGGAGGTTTTTTTTTTTTTGGTTTTTTTTTTGGTGCGAACATGTTCTGAAATGGGTACAGTTAGTTGGGTCCACGCTGGGACCAGGGTACGTAAAGAGTGTGCGAAATGTAAAATACGACCGGGCAAATATATGAATGAAGGGACCAAACCGCTGTGCCGTACCTGCTTTCTGGCCCTTTAGGGTGTAGAGGACTTCTGCGTGCTCCCACTGTCCTATGTAGTCAGGCGCCAAACAAGGACTCACCAGCTCCTGGCCGCCCCCTACTGGATAGATAGCAGAACTTGAGCAGCCAGTAGCAGTATTCACAGCACAGCACAGTCGAAACTAAACAAAGAGGGTTGTAGAGAAATAACCCAGAAATGTAGGTACCGGCACAATTCTATGAACTATAGAACTATAAATGGTCCAGTAAGCTATAGATAAATATAAAAAAAAAATAGCTTACTTATTACACTAAGTCAATAATTAAATAGGGACGGCACGGTGGCCTTGCAGCAAAAAGGTCCCAGGTTCAACCCCAGCGTGGAGTGACCTGGGTCCTCCCCGTGTCTGCGTGGGTTTACTCCGGGTACTCCGGTTTCCTCCCACAGTCCAAAAGCATGCGTGTCAGGTTAACATGGTGTCTCTAAAGTGGCCCGTAGTGTGTGCGCCCTACGATGGACTGGCGCCCCGTCTAGGGTTGTTCCTGGTGCACCGGCTGGCCCGCGACCCCATGTGGAGTAAGCGGAAGATAATGAATGGATGGATGGAAGGAATATCATAAAGTAGTAAAGGAAGTAAAGTTTAGAGTCTCTTTTTGACTTTATTCTCCTGGTAAGCTGTCAATTTTCCACCACAGAACGGAATCCTCTTGGCTTTCAGGCTGAGGAGTAAGAGTTCACCAATAGGGTAAGTGTTTTACTTTTCCCTTTCCATCCTTAACTCACTGACTTCCATGAGTTTTTCAACACGTTTCTTATCAGTCAAGCTTAACGTGTTAAGTATTTTGGGTAACTGGAGATTAATGTAAGTGTTCATGTCTAAGAGGCTCCAGTATGATGCAGTATAGATTATATGAAACCCATCGGTTCATGGTACATTTAAAGCATTACGCGACAGGTCGGAACGCATCGCAATCGTAAACCAGGGAACACCCGTACAATCCAACTGGATTAACGCACTGAACAACTTTTGCAGTTTCTATTTTCCAGGTTCTGGGAGGGGATTCCATTCATTTGCTTTTCGGTTCTTGGCCAGACCTTCGGGGGCAATGGCAGGAACCGACGTCCCAACTGTACTTCAAATCCCCGTTTGAGAAAATTGGGGCTGTGTGTAGGACCGCAGAAAAAGTCTGAGAACCACCGTTGTATTCACACCTTAAAGTGCATAACCAGGACAGAGTTGCGTAACTGAAAGAAATTGGAAACGAGGTTCCGATTAATATTTCATGTGCATAAAACGATAATCCCAGCAGTGAACTGCATGTCCGATGATGGCAGTTTGGCTCCGAGCTTGAGCTCCGGCTAAATCGGTGCAACAGCTGGCCTCCAAGGAATTAATCTTCTGCGTTAAGAGATTAGATAATGGCTTATTTATTGGAGGAAGGGACCGACTGGGTCTTTAAAAGACAGAGATGAGTGGAGATTAAAAGAGCACATACCAGGCTGTCCCTCGACCCCTCCCAGCGCGGCCAGTCGGGCAGACATCAAACCCAAACCCAGGTAGCTAGAGAGACCGAGAGAAAGAGAACCAGAGAGACTTTCAGATACCACCAGCCTGGAACGGAGTTCAGTTTGAACAAGGCATGTCAGAAGGGATCATGCGTGTCTGCTGAGACTCGAAGTGAAAAGCTTGAGTGCTAATGCTGTAAGCTTCTGTAAAATATAAAACACTTGCTGCTAAAGAGAGGGCAGGGGTGGCGAGCGTTCCCTAGTACTCCTTTTCTGTCATTCAGACGTGAATTCGATGCATACAAGACACATTTTCAATTCCTTATTACAATCCTTAAACTCTCGGATCGGACGCTGATGGGACGGACGTTCAAAATATGGCGTACCTGTAAGCAAAATGTATGCCACTCCACCCTAAACTGACTTTCATGAGTTTTTTTTTTTTTATGCTGACCTAAGCACTTGGTTTATGAACCGTGAGACTGTTGTGTGTAATGGTAACACACTGGGTGGCGTTTCTAAAGGTCCATGACACTACTAGATGGGTGTCTCTAATGAAGTTCAGTGTGCATTGCCATTACCGTCTTTACCTGTGCGAATAGAGGGTGTGGCTTTTGTTGAACATCTGAAGTGAGGTCACGTAATCGATCGGTGAGGTCTGGATGGTTTTCTGTGGAGAACAGCAACGACAAAAAGCAACTTAACCCAGGATTGCTTGAATTGTAAGGCGAGTACGAGTTGCGAGTCGCTCTGGATAAGGGCGTGTGCTAAATGCCGTAAGTGTAAACGTATAGATGCGCTTTTCAGAACTTGGCCATGGGCGTCAGTGAGATAATGGCACTTCTACAGGGTGAGTCAAAAGCCACTGCCTCTGCCTCAGCCTTTGAATTCGGAAACAAAAAGCTAAATGACATATTTGAAGCCCACAGCAAGTAATGGGTGATGAGGCCTATCTTTTAGGTCATGTCCAGAACATGGCCATCTTAAAAAGATACCATATTGGATCAAGGGCAATTTTCTTCCAGTGGGAAGGTGGTCATGTAGGATATCGAAGAACACCACGAGTTGCCCCAGAAATCAATTGCTGCGATCAGATTTGAAATATCTCTTGTGGTTCAAAAGTTATCAACTTGTGCTGGTAAGTGAAGATGGAATTGATGATTCTGACGTCCGGGGGAACGAAGCTGCCGTATCATAGCAACAGGCTTCGCCAACCAATTTCACACAGCACCGTTACATTCCTCGTAGCCGAATTCGGTCGTGGCGAGGCCAACGCTTTAATGACATGATAAATTAGTCCTCGATCCCTCCTCTACGCGGTGTGACCCAGTTAAAGGGGAAAAAAATGAAACAAGAAAAATCAATCTCTCTCGGCTCCAACAACCCTTATTTAGCAGGCCTGTGGGATTAGCAGAGCATTAGCAGATTACAGTATAAGACAGGAGGTCAGGGTGATACTTTGTGAAGTGAGACATGGATTCATTAGGAGGCATTACCACTGGGTTCGTTTGTGTGTGTGTGTGTGTGTAACCTCGTCCTGTGGGGAGAAAGTGATCTGAGTGGAGCCTCCTCCCAAATCAAGCATGCCCACTAGGGGAACTGCAGACCCATGAAGACCACCTGAAAAGGTTTAAAACGGCACGATTAATCCCGTTCATTTGCTCCGATTTGACCCCCCATTACATCGTTTTCCCTTCGAACTACGCTTCACAGCTTCAAGGTGCAATATGAGATTAAACACGATGCACTTGTGTCTTTTTCAACATTCAATCACATGATTTTCACGGCGCCGCTACATCGCAACACGTCCTTCTGACTTTCTTTACTGCTCTGACCAACAGGTGCCAGTTACAAGGGTGCCACCGTTTGAATGCAAAATATTCCCTATTTGTATTGAAGCAAATCAAAGGGGAAATTGCACGTCTTTGGACCGCGGGACGAAGCCGGAGTACCCGGAGTAAACCCACGCAGACACGGGGAGGACACGCAGACTACACACAGAAAGGACCCAGGTTGCTCCACCCTGGGATTGAACCCGGGACCTTCTTGCTGTGAGGCAACGGTGCTACCCCACCGAGCCCCCGCGCTGCCCGGGATAGAAAAGGAATCAACAATTAAGAAATCCGACCAAAACAAATGGCTAGGGAAGAATTTTAGTTTTCTGGCGAGTTACTAGTTTCTTTCATTTGTTTTAAATGGGACGTTCCATAAGCGTACACTTTACAGGGTTGCGGCTGATTTGTCGATCAAAACTGGATACGTGTGTACGTTTTTGGGGTTTTTTTTTTTTTTACGACCCTGCTTTGCTCCAAGCTGTTTCTTGATATTTTGTAAACTTTTATATCATGCCCAGGTTTATTTCGTCCAGTTTGTTGAAATGCTGTAATTTTCTCACCTAATAAAAAGTTGATGGTGATCCAAGCGGAGACCCCTGTACAAAAAGAACGAAAAAAAACCCACACATTTTCACACACATTTTACACTCTGTACATCACACTTTCTTTTCCTCCATGATTAAACCCTGCAGTTTCCTCCTGTCAGGGTTGCCAGATTCTAAAAAAGATTGCCCTGGATTGAACGCTGATCCTTAAGCACATCCTAGAATATTTTGTAAGAACTGCGCCGCCCGGCCCTCGGAGTTGAACCCGAGCCTCGTTGTTTCCGGCAGCCTCCAAGTTTTGCCATCGTGCGTGTCCTTTACCTGAAAGTTCCCACGACATGCTCTCCCCAGCGATGAGCGCTTGTGGCTTTAACCGTACCATTTCCCAAAAACGAGAAGTTTATCCAAGTTCTGCCCTTGAGAAAGGCTTTCAAATGAAATTCTCCCAGCCCCAGAGCCTAATACAAATCTTTAATGAAAACAACATTTGATGCTTAGCAAATTAATGTCCGATAATCCGTTTGGGCAGATTAAGTGGGGACATTATCCCTTGCACTCATTACTGCTTCCCGAACTGCTTAAGAGGATTGGATTAAAGCCTTATATATCCATTAGATGCCATCAGATACAATAAACTTCAATTTGCGACCGGCTCTTTCGTACTGGCCTGGAAAACGTGGCGCTGTCCTACACAAGCCTCTCGGTCGCCTTGGATTTCTCTTACAGTTCAGCCAAAATGCAGAAGGGGCATACGAACCTTCATCTGTGCCGTCCATGATTGACACGCCATCTGGCCTGTTGAGGAACGGAGAGTCGTCAAAGACCTTCCTCGCCTAGATTAGAACGGAGAAGCAGCCACGTCATTCAATTCGCCTTTAATGAAAAAACTTACGGTACTAATAATCTCGCTTTATTCAAATATATGATATATTTACTGCAGTTACATCCTGAAGGTCTCGGTTTTAAGGTAAGCTCAGGCTCAGTAAGTCACAACAGATAAGGCCATCTACTAAAATCAGTTTTTCCTTGGAGCCCCCCTTGCGAGTATCTCAGAACAGCTGCGTCCCCTCAGCCCACACCCACAGACCAAGAAAACAAAGTGATTTCATGCAAGTCTTTACTGACAAAAACGACCCTGAAATCTAAGTTTTATTCCTTTTATTTCTTGTTTCTTTTATAGCTTTTCATTATTCATTATTATTTCTTTATTCATTTTGGTATATTGGCCGATGCCCTTTTCCATACAGCTAAAACTTTAGACCAAAAAAAAAAAAACAAATCAAACGCTAGGTGGCCATTGTCTTCGAATATCCCAACAGATTAGACCTACACACGGTCCCTTTTAAAATATTTATCAGGAGTATAACAAATGATTCTTCAGCACCTAATACTTTTTGATTCACTCTTTTAAAGTGAAGATATCGTTTACGTGGTTTTCTATGGAGGTCGTGCCATTTCAGGTTTATTTAACTTGCAAACATTATTATTAATATTATTATTATTATTTTACTAACCCAAGAGAACTTCCAGTAATGTTTTGGATGCCAGGTTGGGAACCATGGTGACAACGCAAACAAATACACGTATACGTGCCAAAATAATTGCTGATTCTTCAAATACACAAATTAACAGTCATTATTCCACTACAATTTATCGCGATTGACGAACGGCAGCGCATGAATACCAGCATTGCAAACACGGCACGACAATAAAAGCTATTCACTGCAGAGGAATGTCAAGTGCAGTAGGTGTGTAGCAGAGCGGACAGGTTGTTCCTGTTCCTGTTCCTGTTCCTGTAGTGGCAGAGGTGTTTAATTATAGGTTTAATCACAATCATTTTGATCATAGATAAATATGTGGGGCAAACAACCAGCCTGGAATTGGTTTGCGCTACTGGAACACCAGGAAACAAACTGAAAGAACAGGATCCAACAATAGTCATCCATCTGCCGCTTTAAAATGACAGCAGGCTGGTTGGTCTTTACAACGCAACGCGACACAAACATGCTCGCTCCTAAGCGAAAAGCACTTCTTTTGTGCCCCATTTCGGTTCCGCACGCTTCTTGCTGCTCGGATCCCTGCTCTTTTACTGAAACACCGACAGGAAACGTGTTGCGCTGTCACATAAAGGGCAGTTTCTCATTCCTGAAGTGTGGAAGAGCTAGAGACTGGCCGAGCAAGAGCTGGGTAAGTAGGGCCTGAGACTCGTCACCAATAAGTAACGACATGTTCTTTTTTCTCTCTGAGCTGATGTTCCCCAATTCCAGCACCTCACGCTTAGATGTTCCTCCTCTTCAGCATCACTTGATTCGCCTGGTTTTTCTTAACACAAACCAGTCCCACCAGGCCCGGGCCACGCCAGAGTGCAGTAACACCCCCCCCACCCGAGGACCCTACAGGGGACGGGTCCCCTTTTTGAGTCTTGGACCTACCAAAGTTTCTTCCTTCTACATTTGAAGAGTTTTTCCTCGCCATGGTCACCCTAGGCTTGCTCGATTTGGGATTGGCCTTTGAAGATCGTACGATATGGTGAAGGCAGCCTTGAGACTGCACAAGTCTTATATAAATACATTTGATCTTAAGCAACAAAACTCTGATCCCCCAGGCCAAGACATATTTTCAGGTGTTTGTGCTAATGAATGTAAAAAGTTAACGACGCGTCATTAATGATCATCTCCGACGGCTTTCTGACCATGTCTAGCAGGTGATTGGCTTTCTCCCCGGGCAGCAGCCTGAGTCCCGCCGTAGCTCGCAGGACCAGAGGGGTGGAGGACCACAGAGCGCTGGGTACTTCCTGTTTTGCCACCTCCAGAAGTTCAAACAGTCCCGCTGTACACTGCAGCACAGATAAAAACAATTTTTAGAAACGGGTTTTATTGGAAGATCAAGGCAAATCTGAAACCCAGGACTTCATAACCGTCAAAGATTGCTCCTGGGCACGCTGGAGGCCGGGAGCAACAAACGCAATTTAACAAAACGTGAACAGCAAGGCAGCTTTCTAAAGCGTTCCCAGAAACCGACACTGCCGACGTGTGCCCGTGCAGACACACCTACCTTGTCTGGATCGTCTGCGTATGCGGAGAGTCCTGGTTTGATTGCCCTAAATGTCTCGTGGGCCAACTTGGGAGCCTCTGCAACGACAGAAGACAAGCGTTAAGTCAGCACGCTACTCGAAATCTGCTTGCAGGTTCTAAATCATCGGGGTGAGCTCATCAGCTTGTACTAGAAAATGCAGATAAATCATTAGGTACGGTCATTATAGCAGTTAGTAGCTGTTCTGTTTGCTATTTTACAACACGAGTGACCTTCTACTTCACGTATCTGCTCATATCTTGAGCTTTCAATCAAGCAAGCAGGGCCGTCGGTGTAGCAGGCTTACAAAATCTTTGAAAAACATGAAATACACTAAACTGTTCATTTAAACAAAGCATTAATGATCTCACGGAGAAGCGCTATACAGGTGCTCCCTGATTAGCCACGGGGCTATAATCAATCACAAGTTTAGATTTATCTTAATATCTAAAAACAAGATTTCACATACACTGCACAGAACATGTGCATAAATCCCTACGTCAGGCAGTGCAGAGAGCTTTATACCTTAAACATTTATATTTATATCTTTTAGCAGACGCCCTTATCCAGAGCGACTCGAATGAATGCAGTCGTACAATCCGAGCAATGATGGGTTAAGGGCCTTAAACTACACATGGGTAAAATCATTAACAAAATGTATTCGATAATAAAGCACTGGATATCTCGTGTCATTTCTGACTGATGTATTGAAAGCAAAACCATGAGCATTGCGCCCCAATTCGAACCAAAATGCAGACTTGGACCCTTCAGCACCCTGAATAAAAGAAATGCAAAACAAAGACGAAGTGCGTGATTCAGCCAGTAGGGGGCGTAAATGCATTAATACGTTATGCCAATCCTCATAAACCCCAAAAGAAAAAAAAGAAGCGCCAACTCGCTATGGTAGGTATATTAAGTACAGTATATTCTATTTTTTTTTGTTAATTATTAATTTCTTGTTATATTAATTGTAAGCATGTTACACAAGTCCATCTGGGCCATTTTAGACACACCGTCTGTCTCGGCCCCGCTGTCGCAGTGCTAAGAGGTTCCGAAGCTCCGTTCGCCTCAGTGGCTAAGTTTCAATTTATATTTACTTGTGTCATGTCTTTAATTAACAGATTTCATGTATTTATTGACTACTGTTATTGGTATGTTACATTTCTTTGCTTTATTCATGCTTTAACTAATGATAAGCGTCAATTATATACGAATATAAGGGTAAAAACTAGGGTTGGCTCGATACCATATTTTATGCCCGATACCGATACTGCAAACTTAAATATCGGGCGATACCGATATCAGACCGATACGCTGCTACCACCTCTTGAAACGCCGGCGTTGCGTGCGTTACACTCGGCCGTTTTACTTTTATCATCCTTGAGCTTAAAATAACATAAAATTTAAAAAAATAAAAATAAAATAACAGCTGACGTGATGAGCACGCTGCTAGCTAACAGTTTTAACTCGAGTTCCAGCTTCTTGCTGTGAGACAGCGCTGTTACCCCACCGAGGCCCCCCTATAATAAAATATCCCCCCCTCATTTTTTGGATTTTTTTTAATAAGCCATGTTGCTATAAGAAGGACATACCATTGGGCTCCAGTCGAAACTTGAAGATGTGAATCCTCGTCCCAGTGCTACCAGCATCAAACATAATGCCGTACTGGAACTTGACCCCGATCATCTCCGCCGAGTCATGCGTCCCATGATGGTTAGTCCTGTAAAAGTCCTGCGTGTCCTTGGGTGTTTTCTTGCTCTCGAAACGGCTTTTCACGTACGTGAGGTAGACCACCAGGCAGCCCAATAGGAGGAAGATGAAAGCCAGCTTTGGGACCCTCATGTTTGCAGAGCTAAGTCGCGCTGGTGGATGGCGTGGTACGAGCTTTTCTCTTCTTTGTACCTGCACACTATCTACACAAACAGGTTCAAGAAGGAACAATTAAAAGGGAGGAGATGCATTTGGACACAAAATGACACACCTGTGTCAAGTTTTTTTATGCGCTCTCTGTCAGGGTTTTCCTTGAATTAACTTGATTGGTTCCTTGAAATAGGACCACTGTTTTTCTAATCTCGCTCCTGCAATGAACTTCCAGTGACTCTGATGCGACATTAATACATAATATGTTTAAAAAATACCAGGGACTATTTTAATTTACTGACAAGTAAACGGTCACTCAACTCAATAAGTGGCTGATTGATGAACATTTCATCTGCTGAACATCATTATCCAGAACAGTACATATTGTGAGACAGACAGACAGACAGAAAGAACAGCAGACAGACAGATCCACAGGTAACATGCAGAAAGAGACAGCAGACGATCCAGAGCCACAGAAGCCAAGAATTCAGACAAACACATGGGAACTCAGGCAGTCAGACTCTCTGAGACCAATGGGCATCAAGGCATTTAGACAGACAGACAAATAGACGGACCCATGGGAAGCCCAGAAGGCAGTAAGAAAGACACACAGACAGACCGACCCATGGGAAGCCAGGTCCAAATAAAGCCTAAGAACAGACAGACTCTCAGTCCATGGATACCTAGTCAGCCAGACAGACCAACCAGAAGGCTGTTACGGGACTGATGAGAAAGCTGGCGGACAGGCAAACACACAAATCTGTGGGTTTCACTTCCCATGGTTCTGTCTGTCTATCTGTCTGTTGTACAGTTAACCAGTGGCTCAGTTGGGTTGAACGGGCTGAATGATATCTTTATGTCGGACCACAAACTACACTTTCACATTTGAGTGTAAAATCACAGACGGAGTACTATGTCACGCACAGGCAACCCCCCTACTCGCATAACATTTACATTTACATTTATATATAAAACATTTCGAAACCGTCGCTGTTTCTTCGCCACAGCTAAAGCGAATAGGATACATCAGGCTAAACTCCAAAACAGCTGTTTCCGTAACGAAGTGCACTACGAAGTGTGTAGTTTTGTCCGTTGGGTCCTTGTTTCCGTAGAGCCCTATTAAGGGCGTACAGAGCGATACGGAACACGTCCGT
>JAUZST010012589.1:0-64853 GCA_034779995.1 Parotocinclus haroldoi
GTGTGTGTGTGTGTGTGTGTGTGTGTGTGTGTGTGTGTGTGTGTGTGTGTGTGTGTGTGTGTGTGTGTGTGTGAAAGCACTTAAGTCACTACATCATTTTTTAACCCCAAAAATAGTTGATCAGCCAAGTCGTGTTTAACATTAAGTTCTTTATTTTGTAACTGGAGCTAGTAATGGGAACACTGGGCTTCTCATAAAAGGGCAATGGTGTAAAATCCTCAAACCAGTCCAGCCATTCCCAAACGGTTTTCTGCAGTTCTCCTTTTTGTACTTAAAAATACATCCGGGATCAAACATGCCTCATCAATTGCCTTCCTGCACCTCCCTGCACCGGCTCCACGTGCACCCACTTTGGGAACCAGTGAACTCATCCATTAGAATTGCTACGAGTCCCCCTTAACTCTTCACCCCTAAAGTTAAAAGGAAACTCGAGACATGTTTTGTTCAAGTCTGGAAGAACGTTAATGTGAAAATAATTTGGCGCGTTCTCGTCGCATTACAATTACGGTAATTATGCTTGTGTCTTTTTGAACTTGTAATTACGAACACAAAGGCTTTGACTTGACATCAAACAAACAGGGCTGGAAAAAAATGGGGCAGATTCCACAGTTAAAGGAGTTAATGTTTTAATGTTCGTTCATTTAGCAGACGCCCTTATCCAGAGCCACTGATGCTCTCTCACAATCTGAGCAACAACGGCAGCTTCGCAGACGAGGAATGTCAAAACTGGATCCTAACCGCTAAGCCGGCATAATCTTAAACTACTAATAAACGGCAAAAGAAATAAGCGGAAATAAGTTTCGTATTTTGTTATATCGATAATTCCCTACGTACTGTCCGTCACGTCAGTGTTTTACTTGCTGGTTTATATATATGTAAGGTCATCCAGACATGGCTTACTCAGTTCCATAATGCACCTGGTCGTTTACTCGCTTCTCAAATGATTTCAGTCAAAATACACAAGAGCAATCCCTAAAGGGCGGCAAAAAAGGGCTACCAAAAGTAAACTTGTATTAATTGCATATAGGCTACTATAGGTTCAACCAGCAATACCAAGAATGGCCTGTAGATGGCACACTGTAGATGGATATTTCAAATTGAATACGAAGAGAATCCCACAAGAACCGCTGGATAATCTGATCCTGTCCATGCCCCGTCACTGTCAGGGTATTTGGCGCTCTTGGGTGACCATACGCCCTACTGAACACAATGTGAGGGTGCAGTTTGACCTGCTCCTGCACCCTATAAATATATCACTTACTACTCAATCACCAGGATTGAGTTTGCATTTCATTTGCGTAACTGATGTTGTTTAATGACATGAAATCAAATTCTTCTTTTTTAATCGCTTTTTATTTGCTGATTTTGACATTTTGTGAGCTGAAATATCTTCTTGTCAAGCTAAGGTATCAGACTCGAAGATTAGACCAGTAACTGCAGTGCAAACGCTTAAGGTTTTTCATTTATCATATGATCAAATGTAGATATTACATGGGCACAAACTACAAATTACAAATGGGCATACATCTGAACAGGGATGTAAACACGGACCAAACACGTAGAAAGACCTGCAATTTAATTCCATATCGTGTCACAGAAGCCTGATGGACGATTGGCTTTTGAATTTTTTATCCCAACACGACCATTAGACGACCAATAGACGAACACGAGATCATTTTAAACGCTGCTTCTGTTTAAATTCAAGTTTCCGTTTCAGACCGAGGATCATAGCGACTGATCTTTAGCCTTTTTACCACTCAGAAGTAAGAATGTTTTAGTGGTTAAACTTTTAGTGAGTAACTTTGTTTTTCTAACTACAGCCTCTTTCTGGTAACTGAGTGTCCGCAGAGACTGGTTTACATTTCGAACATACTCGGTGCATGATGTCATCGAGAGGCAACACTAGAAATATACCGGAATAGATTGGCGAAGATTATTGGCTATTGTTAGCAGCGCAGTCATAATACGGTATAATTGTGACTCTGCAAGTGAGAATTACACCTACAAACACACCTATTCTCAATCTCTAATGTGTCATCAACCAACATGTTTTCTGACACCTGCTAGTAAAGTCCTCGTCTCGGCTCTTTAACAGCCCCGTGTTTGGACTTGTTGCTGCTTGGTTTGCATAAAAGATTCTGCCAAAGGAAATGCAAATTTTAAATTACAGCGCAAACGTGCTGTTTTGAAGCTGGTTTCATTCTGGTGATGTTTTCAATACAATTCTTATGTTTCACATAGTCTATAAAGTACTATGCAAAAGTATTAGGTCACCACTAGATTACTTCTTTTGGAAATTATATAATTCTGCTGTTATATCTATACTAAAATATCTGTAGTTTTTGAGTGACAAGACAATAATTCAAAAATAGCTTGAGGTGCAGTATTATTACGTATGCATAATGTTTTATACCCACCTTCTCTCATACATGGTCGCACCTACCCTAGAGTGTAGGCAAAAATCCATCCTATATGACATTTATTTTAAAAAATTAAATATTTCTAATTGAAAAAAAAAAATACAAGTAATTTGTTTTGAAAAACGTCTTTAGAGATGAACCCAAGTTCTGTTTGGGATCCGACTGCCTTTGCCACGGAGCGACACACTGCCCCAAATGCTGGTGTGTTGATATTTGTTGACACCGCATATGACAGTCAGTCAACCTGACCAGTGATAAGAGGGACACCAACAACTCAGCGATATGTGTAGGACATCCTGCAGTCCTGCGTGTTCCCTTGCACGGCAGGGCTTCCAAAAGGCTTTATCTCACCCGTACACATAAAGTGCCCCCTAGGCCTGCCCGGTTGCCAGATTTCTCGTCATTCAAGCATTTATGGGACTCATTTATGGGGTTCCAGCTTCGGCAGCCAATGAGTGTGCAGGATCCACAGTCCCAGCTGTGATATCTCTTCAGGATGCCATACAGAACCTGTTGCCTCAGTTCTCCCCAATAAACGTATCCCTGTGCTTTAATACTGCAATCACTCACATATATCCATGACACAGGTTCCAACAACTTCTGCTTCTTTTAAAAATCTCCAATCGATTACGAGTGTAACGTTAAGATCGTACGTATGCTACAGACCTGCACATCCAGTCGATTAGGCTGTGAAGTAGGTAAGGCAGATTTCTGTTACCAGAACACGATCTCTCTTCCTTCACAACGCAGAGAGAAATGATTAGCGAGCCCGAGCTTGGATAAAGCAATACTTCAGGCTACGACATGCTCATTGTCTTGTACCTGCTAATTTTCGAGGCTGCAGAGCAGCTCGGTGCAAAAGCTGGGGTTATTTTGACACGGCTCTATTTTTACCTCACCAGCCTGTTCCTGTCCTGCTGTTCGTGTATCGCTCGGTGCTTTTTGGTGCTTAATAATTCAACAGGAGAAGCTGTTAGTGTGAAGCTCCAGCTCAGGTAGAGCTCAGGTGAACTCACAGAATGCACACGCATGCACGCCGCGTGCATCTGACCTCCACGACGGCTCTTTAATGTGTGAAACAGACATCCTGGAACGCTCCGGAAAAAGCCTCTCACGGACGTCCGGCGGCACACTCCCACTCGTTCCATCTGTAGTGGAGGTGATACACACACATACCGTACGCTCACTTTCTGAGAGCACAGAACTGCTTAAGTGGGTGAACACACACACACACACACACACAGAGCTACAATTAAAGGATGTGCTCCGCCAAAGAAACCTGACTCTCCGAGCCAAAAAAATGTTTGCCAAGGGTGGAGATTACAAGAGTGTTCCTATGGCATGACATTTAGCATTACACATATATTTGTTTATTTAAATGGAAGCTGCTTAATAAACTTTACTCAGGACAGATCCCTGATCTAGAGAAAGCCAGAAATCGGAGTTCACTGGTTCAATACAAATGGCGGTGTGTGTACGTTTTAATATGGAGGTTGAATTACCAAACATGGTTGAGAAAAATACCAAACTTCAGCAGCCGGTTGTAACCTGAATCACACCAGACTTTACACTTTGCACCCATATGCAGAGCTTCAGTAAGACCATGAGCTCGCTTCATTAAGGAAGCTATGAAAATGAGTAGTAAAAACACCATTATCACTACTTTGGTTGGACTCATCAGCTATAAAAGCTTACCATTCCAAAAGCTAGAAGGACGAAGTCTAATTGGTTTATATTCTTGATATAATGCACTCGTTCTGGTTTAAAAGCCACTTTTGTATTCGGTGTAGTTTGAAAAATAGTTGAGTCTGCATTATTTGACTCAAACTATCTTACTTGTTGGGCTTTAAAAAGGCAAGACTTTCAAACACCTTTGTTTTCGTATCATACGAAGTTAAAAACTGGGACTGTGGTGGCCTAGTGGTTAAGGTTCCGGACTATGGACCAGAAGGCCCAGGGTTCAAATCCCACCTCTGCCACAGTTGGGTCCCTGAGCGAGGCTCTTAAAGCACAATTGAATTGTAAGACTGTACGAATTGTAAGTCGCTCTGGATAAGGGCGTCTGCTAAATGCTATAAATGTAAATGTAAAAACTGGTCCCCTAATAGTCTACATGCCATAAAGAACGGCTTTATTTGTTTATTTAAAATCGCATCAGCATAGAACACAGACCGGTTCACGTCAGAAAATCGACTCTTGCTAAACGACTATCCAAACCATTTCAGGTTCCCCAGACACCTGGCTGCTCCGCCGCCCAGTGACCTTCCCTCTGGCCGCGGTGTGATCCCCAAAAGTGTCGAGCGAGAGGTGAGCACTGCCTGTGCGTTAGATTACACCGGGCCACCCGGAGTTTTCTCAGTTTCACACTCTCCTGAGCTGGCATTTAGCTTCGTAATGTCTGGTCGTTAAAGGGTCATGGATGCGAGAGAATCCATTTGCGGCGTGTGGGCCGGTGCACAAGCAGAAGGAAAGTTCAGCGTCCCTGCGAAGGCACCCGGCGTTCGCGGCGGCTAATGGTGCCAGCTCGCTCTCGTCCTGTTGCAGGCCGTTTCATGAAATATTCATAGAGCAAACACTCGCATAAAGGAGAACACGTGAAGCTGTTTAACATACGGCCAGCATATTTTCCATGGATGCAAATGGGCTGTAATCGTTTTTGGTGAATAAGGGGATGGCCTGCAGAGGAACGTGGAACGTTCTGCGGTGTCTCAGTGCCAACATTTGGTTAATGGTGCACAAATATTACCCTCGCTCGGAGAGAGAGATCTGATTTAATGCTGTAATAAATGCAGCGACGAATCCTCTGCAATTAATGCCGCATTGTTTTATGCGGGGAGGTTTTTTTTTTCCTGAGAGGCTAATTATAGGCTCAGAGAGCTGACTCTGAGAAAGGGACATAATAGAGTGTGATGAGCCCGCAGCCTTTTCCCTGCACGAGCTCTATGAGATCTACAGACGGAGAAATTGACAGACGATCTGGTTCTTCCACAGAACACCAGCTCCACAGCAGTGAGCTTTTTTAATAACGCAACGTAGCAACACTGACAAAGGGAAAAGAGACGCAATTTAAAATGCGTCCAATAACGTAACACAAGCAGTGGTGTAACGGGGTAGAAATACTGAAACCCCTAAATATTTCTTTCTAGTTATTCGTCCAGTTTCACTCTCACTGCTGAAATACGACATTCAGGAACATTAACGCTGATTGATATTATGACTCATTAATCCTCCAGTCTCTATCTTTACATACAGATAACAACGTATCACATGATTTTGGATCCGCTGCAATCAAAAAAGTGAGAGAAATGAGAGTAAGCCGATCAAGATCTGATTTGTAGTCTTTTTACACGCAACGGGCAGTTAAAATAAACAAACACACACTCACTCATTTACTTTCCTCATAACATGTAAAGCAGACTCAGGAGAGTTTATTGATTAAACACCACCTGTTCAGCTCATATAATCACCGTGTGTAGCCAGGTGCCCCCACACAAACACACACAGGTGTCACAATTCAGTAGATGCGATCTAAAGCGCTGGCGCGCAGACAAACTTGTTTAAAAATAACCCCAAACTCTGTCTGTGTTTAAGTTTATCTGGAGCTGTTTTTTTTCTGTAAAGAAGCTAAACGTGACGCTAATATCATGTCTCTGGTGATTAAACACATGGGAGGACACAGGGAGAACATGATAAACTCGGCGAACACGTTAACAGCTTTAACAGCTCAGTCACCACCCAACTTCTGATCCCTCTTCCTTGATCCTGACCAGGATAAGTGGGTAAAACAGACTGCTATTGCTTTTGGGACAACTATAGCCATTAATATCACTATTACTGAGTTTTTCCAGTCCACATTTGATTATGGTGAAGTCAGATTTAATTCTATTAACAAGAGAGCATTGTCTCACAGCAACTCTATGACTATCTAGGCCGACAGCCCTAACTGAGCAAACCTACAGCAACAGTGGCAAGGAAAAAACGTAAAAGTAAAATAGTGAAACAGGAGTGTCGGGAGGATCAGGACTCCTTAGCCAGTAAGAAATAAGTTAAATGACATAAATTGACATAAAAATACATAGACAGAAGAAATACCACATATAGATAGATATAAATAATATATACTATAAAAACAGGCTATTATATATATATATATTTATATATTTATATAATACATTAAATTAGTTAAGTCAAGTCAAATGTATTTCTATAGCGCTTTTTACAATGGAGCATTGTCTCAAAGTAGCTTTACATTCTTATATTATCTTAAAAGGCCAATCCCAAGTTGAGCCAGTCTAGATAGGGTGACAGTGGCAAGGAAAAACTCCCTTTTTTAATCCAGGGGGGGTCGCAGGCCAGCCGGTTCCTACCCGGAAACTCTGGGCGCAAGGACAGGAACAACCCTAGCTGGGGCGCCAATCCATCGTAGGGCACACACACAGTCACACACTAAGGGTCAATTTTTAAAGACACCAATTAACCTAGCATGCATGTCTTTTGACTGTGGGAGGAAACCGGAGTAACTCGAGTAATCCCATGCAGACACGAGGAGGACATGCAGCCCCACCCGGGACCTTCTTGCTGTGAGGCAGTGGTGCTACCCACCAAGCCACCGTGCTGCCTTAATACATTACATAATCCATTTTATAAAGTACAGGATTATTCCTTTGTTCACACCGAAGTAAATACTCTTTCACTTCTGTTTTCTTGAACTCTGAAAATCAGATGTTCAAGTCCAGTCGTCCACCACAAGTCTGGTCATTTTCCCACTAGAACTTGCCAGCAGCTGTTCACTGATGAGCTGTGTTGGGTTTCCTGAATCTGTGCAGCAGGCCATAACCATCCAAGACCTCCTGCCCTACCTGTGAACCTTTTCATGCCCTTTTCATGAGATTTTTCTCTGTTTTACAAACTGTCTGTAATGTGCTCACACTGCTGCATTACACAATCCACCATGTATTCTCTCTGACATCAGCCTACTGTATTACATTAGTTACACTTCCACTGGTGACATCATGGACCGGGTCACAATGACCACCTCACTCTTCTGCTGCTTACATCACTGTGTTTATCCCACTTAGCTTCTCTAAACATTGGACTCCATTTTGTAGCAGCCTCCTCAGACCCTGACGTGATACATCCCAGCAAGCCAGATTTGTTTTTCCTGAGTCACTCAATAGCCCGAACAAAACCCAGACACCTTACAGTTCTGACAGTAGTTGGGTTTACGAGGTTGTCACGGTAACCCGGATCATAGGAAGGGATCAGGTTGTTATGTGAGTTGCTAAGCTTTCTCACCCCATAACAGCATGAGTCAAGCTGTGCCATGCCTACCACTAGCAGAGTGAATTATGGGACTGGAATATGACTGCTGTTCTACAGAAGCGGCTCCCTCCCTCAAGCCACAGCTGATGACATCCTCACGTCTGGAGATCGAGCCAGGGGTTGGTTGCTGCCCACCGAGCATTCATATTCAGCATTCAACAGCTGAGTCACTTCATTGTCAGGACTCTCACACACACACACACAGTGAGTCACTAAGAGTGGGAGAGGATTTACAAATGAGGCGAGAAAAAGCTCTGTGCTCCTGTTTATGAAGACCAGACCAGAAGCACTTCTGAATAATGAACAACGTGGTTTTGGTGAAGCTGTCGAGTCATGCTGAGTTAGAGCTGAAACCCCAATTACAGCGCAAACTGAGATAAAAGTGCAAAAGTGCTCATCAGGACGTAAATGGAATATTACGTAGTATAGGTCGGTGGGGTATTTGAAGGAAAGTGTGATAATAAGCTCCTGTTAATTCCTGGTCGTGCATCTAGAGAACGCACCATGAAACGCCTGGAGAAAATGTTCCTGCTTTGAATTCCTATGAAGCCGGCAATCGTAGAGTACTGTGCAAAAGTATTAGGACACTGTTGCAACGCTACGGACCATCTGTATTTCTGTCTCACTCTCTTTACTGTAATGTGACCAGAAAATACAGGACATTTGTACACACTATTGAGAAACTGAAATTAGAAAGGTGACCTAAGATTTTTGCACAGCACTCTGTATCTGTATTACAGGCTCGTATTACAGGGTAGCACCTCTACCTCACAGCAAGAAGGTCCCGAGTTCAATCCCAGGCTTGGTCCTTTCTGTGTCGAGTCTGCATGTTCTCCCCGAGTCTGCTTGGGTTTACTCCGGGTACTCTGGTTTCCTGCCACAGTCCAAAGACATGTGTGGTAGGTTAATTGATGTCTCTAAAGTGGCCCTTAATGCATGACTGCGTGTGTGCCCCATCTAGGGTTGTTCCTGCGCTTGCGCCAGAGTTGCCGGGCAGGCACCGGCTGGCCCGCGACCCCGTGTGGATTAAACGGAAGAGAATGAATGGATGGATATCTTCTTACATGACTTACATGACAGCGGTCTAGAGCACCAATTCACCACACAGCCCTGAATTTACATCTGATTTAAGCATCTCTTCCCAAAACCCTAACATTGTGTTCTTTCCCTTTGCACATACGCTCTACAGGCTGTACTATGTGGCCGCATCCCTTTGCCAGGAGCATCAGATGATTTTTGCACCGTACAGTCATTCAGGTCTGGCAGCAGTCAAAACCAGTCAAAATTGCGAATGGAAGACGGCTGGTGTGTTTCACGGCTTCCAAAGGGGTCCAACATTTTTTGGCATCCATTGAGTCCCTTTTTGAGAGTGAAAAGAGGAACTGAACATACAGGTACAGTGTTTCTAACAAAGCGCTAGCCGAGCAAGTAACAAGTGCAGCAGAAAGAGTCATATGGAGTTCATTTCTAAAACTGTAAGAACAGAGGAAATTCCCTCGGGCCCTGCTTTACGCAAGCAACTAGTGACCCCCACTAATGATAAATAGGCATAGAAATTCATGAGGATTAAGGGGAAGACGTGGAGGTGTCGGGTGGAGAGAGAAGGGGGAGATAGGAATGCACGCCAAGTGTGATCTTTCTTCCAGTCTTAACTCCAGTCTGTTTAGGTTTCATATTGTCTTAAGTTTGTATCTTTTTGGAATTGAAGTGGACATGTGCACTGAGAGAACATTCTGAACTCGGGAAAATAATTGATTTTGGATCTAGTTCAGGCAAGCACCTGCGTTGCACTTCTCGGAAGAGTAAAAAAAAACAAAACACAAATACGCCTGAAGCTTAGTCTGAGGAACGGTCAGGCCCGTCCAGGTTTAGACGGCACACACGGCCACAGCTCTCAGAGCAGGCGGTGCGCTACAACTTTGCTTTCTTTTTCTCTCTTTTTTTTCTGCTGGGTAACTGGAAACCACTCAGCAGGACGGAAAGCAACTCGGCCCCTCAGCAGCATGAACGTTTAGTGTAAGATGAATCATGGCTCGCCCTCTGTGCCAAGAAACACTTTGTGCAATTTGTTGCACAAAGCAATGTGTGGGGACGATGAAGTTGTAAGCCATGAGGGGAAAGTGTGTATGTGTGTTTGTCTTATAGCCATGGAGATCTCTCCAGCTGAGGGGGCGGTGTTACCCAACCCCATCCAGATGAGGTGGAGGTGGAGAAAAAGCCACACTCAACCGAAGACCTTTGTGTAGAATGATAGGTTCATAACCGCATAACGTCTGTCTCCACCTGGTGCTTTGTAGTTCCCCTATCGAGCGACCTATCGCGTCTAATCGCCATTTAGTTTGGCAGCATGACGTTACAGTAACCACAAATCCATCAGGACGGTTTGTTAGCTGAGAGATTAGTCTGCTTCTCAGGATCGAGAGGCTTGGCTTGATCCTAATACCAGGAGCTAATCAATACACGTTACCTCAGGCCATTTGATCGTGTTTCGGCATTGTGTTGGAAATACCCGGGGCACAGATAAGTGAGATCTCAGAGCATAAATACAAATGGCTTCTCATTGTTTCGGGATTTGATTTGAAGCTTACAGATGAGTGCATGATTCCTAATCCTGAACAACTTGATGCTCTCCACCAAGCTAAATCAGATCCAGTGATGTCAGAAGCCAGGGAACATTTTGGGGCGCGACAACTAACATTTTCCACTGCATGTTCAAAATCGGCCCAGGTGGCACATAAGAGCACTTAAAGGTTCCAGCCATGTTTCCAATAAATGTAATAGTGTCTGGATCAAACGTACGCCACTACGGCCGAAGAACACGTGATGGGATTAACAATGGGTGCGAGACTCAATAATCCAGTCATAGTCAGATTTCTGATGATTTTTTTCTTTACCCGACTATTCAAGTGGCCACTTAAACTCGGATAATGAAATCAGATAAAGAGAGCTGGATTTAGCCCAGTAATCAGATTTCTCTGTGCATATATGCCCAAACTGTGATTTGAGTCGGTTTTCTCAGGGCGGAAGTGACTAGTGAAATCCAACATGGTTGCCAGATCTGCTTATTCTAAGTAACATTGGGTTTATTGGTCTTACAAATATCCATACTTGTTTATTTGCAGGCTTTTTGTTTTCCAAAGTACAGTTGTTTACTGACGCTCCCTCGCCTGAATGTTGGTTTTGTTTGTGCAGATATACAACACTATTATTTAAAAAACATTAATCGACATGTTGTATCTGTTCACTAGTATGGTTCAGGAGTCAAGTCACTTCTTTTGGGCATAGACATGGCCAGTTGTTTTTCTTGTGAGATATGAAAAATCAAGTTCACACTCATTATTGCATAACTTTTCATTAGAAGCCTCCCTGGTTCGATGTCACTGGAAAAGGCGGTGTACATGCGTGTTGTTTTAAGACCTTGTTTTCGCCACATTAGAAAAAGACCCCGCCATTACAGTGATTAGAGGGCCTTTTTAAAAGCGCTGTATGATTTCAGTATAAAAAGTGCAACCACATTTGCTAGTGAGCAAAAGGAGGAGTTGGAGATGAAAAGCAAAAGACCTTGACGTTTGTTGTCTTCTTCAGATTCACACCGGGAGCTCAGACAGTCCTAATGCTTTGTTTATAAACAGGAGGATAAAAGAGGCTTTGGCACACTTTCATAGAAAGTAAGACGAGTTTCTCAGAGCCCTTAAACCATCTGCAACTAATTACTTTTAAGATTACGGCCCTTTTTTATTTTTACTTCGTTTCGCAGACACTTTCATCCAGGCAGCAGTAAAGGGCCTTGTTTATGGGTCGAACGGTGGCTCGTTGGGAGCCTACGTATTACTGAACATCTTAAATATGAGATTACTCTCAAAAGTAGTACGGTTTTGTAGGTTTGTGTCATGCTACAGACAAAATCTGAGAGCATTAGTGAAAATGCTTTATATTACTTTTGATGTCATACTTTTTCATTTGCAAATCATATCATTGGTGAAAAGGGGGATCTTTGAAATACGAAATAAAGCTGTGTGGATTCAACAAATTGGTCTGTTGATCCAGGTTATCCAGCCAGAAATGCTCCTTGACATTCTTTGGTCTTCATGTAGTTGTTGCAAATTCTATAGTTTCAACACTGAAAAGCGAAGAAGAGGACGGTGGAGGCGAGAGGCAATCGCTGGCCTGATGCCCTCTTCCCTCTGTGTGGGCATCACCAAGAGGGAATGTTGGCAAGCCTATTTAAAATCATATTTTAAAAGAAACCCTGAGTGAGAGCCTTTGAATGGAGTGTGTAAATGACAGAAAAACGGGACACGCCATACAGACGTCGTGAGAAAAGCCCGCCAGCCAAGGTTTTTCACGATGAGCACACTGCCAAGGCCAACTTTTAACACTGCGTTTCTCCTTTCTCTGTTAGGACAGGGCTGAAGGTGCAGAAATAAACGCTCTCTGTGCACATAAAGAGCTGCTGTTGTAAGCACGGATATAAATAACTCTGTGTCTATTAATAGACTCTGACTAAGAACACAGTCATGATATAAGCATCAGAAGAGTGGAAACCCACCGTCCTAATCCCTCCTTTCATCCGCACCGTTTTTATTTTCTAGATCTGCACAAGGGAGCACAAGGCCAACAAGCTCAACTTCTTAGAATCACAAGACCGAAGAACATGAGCGCTCATTAGGACTCAGCGTCCAATGGGGGGGGGGGGGGAAAGAACAGCAGAAAGCAAGCACGCTCCTGTACAGCCTGTCCCGAACATTGCGGTTTCCTTCTGTTCGGACTGTACGACGTGTGTTAGAGGGTGGAGAGTGTGTCACGAGCAGGCACGAGTGGGACGCCTCCCTGTGATATGCAGAAGACACACATTCATAATTGTGCTGCCGGCTCTGAGTCATGACAGTGAGGGAGAGAGAGAAAAGAGGCCGAGCGTTGCCCCACTAAGCAGTGGGAGAGCGAATGACCTGCTTCTGAGTCATACCGTCTGTACCCTGATACAGCCTGTGCACGTAGGCCACACCGAGCAGTCTTTTCACATGATAATGACTGCCTTTTCTCATGGTGTCCCGCATAACCATTCTGCTCCGAAAGCAAACCGAACTAACAAATTCGTTTTTAAACGAGGAAACGGTTCCATCACGGTCCGGCCGAATGACGGGCTCGTCTTCCCGGGCGATGCTCTTAGAAATTCATCCTGACTAAGAACCTGAGAACGCAGCCGTCAAGGGATTAGGAAATGTGATTGACTCTTTTTTTTTTTTCAAAACCGGTGCACCCTTTCTCATGTGTTCGAACTTTTTTAGCTCCTGCATCAAAGCAGGGTCTAAACTCAGCGCATGGGAACCCTGTCAAACGTCAGTCCGATTCATTTCTATAGATCTTTTTACAACGGTTGCAAAACTGGTTTATAATTATATTTATAATAAACCTATGCTTAAATTGAGAAGGCCTAATTGAGTGACAGTGGCAAGGAAAACTCCCTGAACGTTAACCGGAAGAAACTTTGGGAAAATCGAAACTCTGAAAGAGACCCAACCTCCTTTGGATGTTTTATGTAAAAAAAACCCCCAAAAAACTAATCTAACTAAGTGTTAGCACTGTCGCCTCATAGCGAGAAGGTCCTGGGTCCAGTCCCAGGTGGGGCAGTCTGGGTCCTTCCCGTGTCCGCGTGGAATGTATGAATGAACGCAAAGTGAATTATGAACTCATTCTTACCGTTTACTTCTAATAAAAGGCTTAATCTCGTCTTGCCTTAGTCTTTGTCTTAGTCTTTTCTTGGCCTCGATCACTTCCTGTTTTGGTTTTGGTTCGATCGCGATGTGTCCCAGTCGTGCTCTTGACTGTCTTGACTTCATCGCTAGGTGTAAGGTCTTTAAGTCACGAACTTGCTTAAAGAACTAAATGACGACTGCCACGCCCCTCCAAGGTAACACCAATCAAAACTCTGTTTGCTGGCTCCCAAAATTTCCTTCTGACCCATGTCACAACTTCAGTCTGTAGCAAACAGTTGCTGCGTCTGTGTGTGTGTGGCAGTGCTACGCTGTGTGTGTGCATGTTGCTGCTGTGGATTTTCTCACTGCCTTTGTTTATGCTTATGCTTTGTGTCTTTGGATTTGTTTTCCTGATCCTTTAGTAGTAAAATCTACACACACACACACACACACACACACACACACACACACACACACACACACACACACACACACACACACACACACACACGCGCACTCCGTTCCGTCTGTGCCCGAGTTCAGGTCGCCTAGCAACCGGTCCCCTGCTATTTGAATTTTCATGCATCACTATGTCAGGCGTTGATGTCACAGTTGCCACAGCAACCATATGGCCGACTTCTGGCGACACTTCTCACTGTACGGCATTGTGCTAATGAAAGCGCGCCAGTGGCCAAATGATGCATCTGCAGCTTCATAACAGGGCTTTTGCAGGCCCAGGCAGGCACGCGCAGACGCAGGCAGATCGCAGTTTTTATTAGGAGAAAAAAACCCTGTTTTGTGAGGGGTGATCAAATGTTTCTCACAAGTAAATGTGTCACATTTTTCTATCCTTGTGAGCACATTTACACAGCACAGGCTTAGGTAGACCACACACACACACACACACACACACACACACACAGTTATGGGGAAGGAAGTTACGGTCATATGCGTGTCTGGGCGTCCCTGGGCAAATCACATGTATTTATTTTCAGAAATATGCTCACGAGCTGTACATGATGATCCTCTTTCAGCTTCTCCCATTACACCGAAGATTTTACCTCAACAGGTTTGGGAGCAGCATCAAAAGAACACACCTGGTTGCTGGGGTTTTTGCCGTAAATGCACCACTCGCCCCACCCAGGACTGAACCCAAGCCCTCGCCTCTCCCACTCTTCCCAGAAGCTGGACAAAACCGGTTTTGTGAGGTCCCAGAACTTAAACCCGGAGCAATTTTATCCTGGATTGCTGAGCAGATCTACAGGACACGCCAAATTCACTACAAGCACTACATTTCCCATAATGCCCCTTATCCTTCAAGCTTGAACGCCTTATGCTTTCAGCATCGGTTTTTCACGTGGATCAACAGACATCTGCAAATCTGTGACAGAAAGTCCTCCAGGCTGCAGACAAGCGGAGGATAGATCTGTGTTTAGTTAATGCAATCGATCGAATACTTTAGGTTTTTATCTTCTGTATTTCTCATCTACAACGGAGTAGGTGTTAGTGTTAAATCGCTTCAGCTATTTAGTATTTAACATCCTTATTTTTATGCACTGGTGCGCCCCAGTAACTGATTAGCATCCAGAGGGGTACTCCTCTAAATTCTGTGTGCACTCCTGTACAAGAGATGGCCTAAAACACTGGTTAAACATTAAACCAGTGACCAGTGGTTCTCGAACTGTAAGACTGCTGATATTAATTTGTGATGTCCTTAGATAAATGTGGCAAATTAAGTACACACTGGGATCGGTTTGTTTATTTAACGTCACATCAACATCAACGACAACGGCATGTGGGAGGAAACCAGAGTACCCAGAGTAAACCCACAAGGACACGGGGTGAGGCAGATTACGAACGGTCTATCTGTGTATCACTGTGCACATGCAGCCCTAGATTTGATCCACCCTGAAAATTATCTACGGCTTAAAGGCACAAATAGGTCTAATCTAATCTAATCCCCAGGCCGCAAACCATCTTGACCAGCGGTGAGAGACAGGCTGCTGGTGTGAGCTCAGCTTAAAAGCATTTAACAGAAGAATAAAGTAGATATATGTTGGAGCTTTAAAGTTTATAACCCTGTTAGAATCGTTCTGATTTCTGCCTATGAGCAAAAACACCATCTGGTTTTCACAAATCCTAATCAAGTCCTTCTTTGGAGATGCTTTTGTAACCTTTCCCGGCCTGATGGACGTCATGTGACGTGTTGCGAGGATCAGACAGATCCCTGTTCTTTAAATACAACCGGGCGTTCGCTCACACCTGATTCATCATCTTACCGACTGATCAAACTGACGGTGAATCTTAAAGACTTACACACTTTTACTACTCATGTGTGTCATACAGGCTCGTTTTCCTCAGCAAATAACATTATTATAGAATAACACTGCCCATGTTTTTAATTTCCTTCCCTTGATCTACTCTTACGTTCTTGTTTAATCCGATGTCGCTTTCACTTCTTTTTATGCAGAAACATGGAGAGAAAATCCCAAAGAGCTGACAAACTTTCCACTGTAAATAAGCATTACATGTGTAGAGCACTTCATTACTGTAAATAAGGACAGCCCAGTGAATGTTATTGTGTAAATCTAAAGAATAAGATGTCTCCCGTGTGCCCTGATTTCTTCCTGAAGAACATATCAGATTTACCTGTGTGTTATCAAGCCCTGTCTAAATAAACCATCGAGAATTGCTCCTTTGTAATTCTCACCGGGAGCCGGCTCTCCTCACACGTAAGCTTTTCTCAATTGAAACCTACAACAACTCCCGTTTTTCTTCTTCTTCATTTTTGCTCCTTCGCTCATCAGGAAGTTTGTCTGCGCACTGCTAGAATCACGAGGGCCTTAGCAGATGGTGTTTTGGTGCCTGGCTGTATCGTTTACGTCTAACCTTCTTCTGACTTTCCAATGCTGTAAAGTGTATGTACTTGTCCTACTGTAAGCGGTTCGCCTTTGTTTGAAAAGTCAAAGAAAGTTGTTCGATTGCGCCAATGAGACGCAAACTCAATGATGGGGATCGAGTAGTAAGTGATATGATCAGGGGGATGAACAGAAGCATGTCGTACCGGACCGGAGTGCCCCCACATTGTGTTCAGTGGGATCAAATCAAATCAAAATTTATTTCTATAGCGCTTTTTACAAAGGAGCATTGTCTCAAAGCAGCTTTACAATCTTATATTATCTCAAAGGCCAATCCCAAATTAAACAAGCCTAGGGCGACAGTGAAAAGGCAAAACTCCCTGAAAGTGGTAGGAAGAAACCTTGGGAGGACCGAGACTCAAAAAGGGACCCGACCTCCATGGGCCTAGATGTTATATTAAAGTAAATACCTAAAAGTATATTAAAGTAATAGTACAATTAAGTAAGTAATACAATTTAAATCAATGTTAATATTTAAGTTGGTAATAAACTAAGTAAGAAAATAGGTTTTAAAATCAGTCCTCAGTGGGAGGTCACCCAAGGTGTATGGTGTATCGCCCAAGAGTGTCAGAACACACTGACAGTGATGGGGCATGGACAGGATCGGATCACTTTTTCCATCGCTCATGTTTCCATTCATATCATTTGCACAAAGTTTTCTTGAAAACGCCCTTTATATTTACATTACAGTACCACAATCCGATCATGTGACTATGATACTATGTCCAATCAACATCCATGTCATTCAGCAGCCTATATGGCTGTTTTAGCACCAGTGACTTGGGAACACCATATCCCACAATTCCAACGATTACACAGAAATCATCTTCACTCTGCTCTATTTTTAAAGCCTCTATGAACTGAAGGTAAACGATGTGGCTAACTTTAAAACCCATTCTACTGATTACTGGCGATCCAAAACACCATTTTCTATTTTATATGCTAGCAAACCTCATTTTAAAACAAGAAGCACAAATATGTTCGTTTCCAGATTCGGACACCGCTGGCAGCTTTCACATCCCTTTCATTCTTATTTGCATAAAGTAAACCTCCGCTCCACATAATTATGTCACTCGACCCCGCCTACTGTCACTGTAAATCTTTAACTCTCGTTGAATCGGACTGCTGCAGCATGAGGAGCCGAACAAAGCCTGCGCTGTCCATGTTCTGGATTCTCAAATGGGATGGTGACCTGAGCCTAGTTCCCAAAGGAGTGCTATTGATTCTGTGCTCTCAGATCGGAAGAAAGCAGACATATGTCGCCGCCGCTGATCGATAAGAGTGAAGCACGACAGATTGGCGCGTCTTTACACGAATCGGTGCTGGAATGTAGTGCGATGTTCCACACGGAGCATCGCATGCTGTCACACGCTTGCAGTTTGGTGGGAAATCCTGAGAATAAACCTTGTGTTTGTTTTAAACGCAGCTTATCAGGTAATCCATATTAAAAATAAGCTCTGCCTTGTACTGCTTCTCAGTGTTTAATTATAGATCAAGCATAGTGACTAGTGATCACTTTCAGATGGACTGGATTGGTGAATAGAATCAGACAGGCAGTCACGTGATCTCACCGCAATCACCGCGCAGTCCAAGAACGCGCCCGCACAATGCTCGTCTTCCCTATGGCCCAGGGGAATAAGCAGTGACGTCGAGATCTAGTGGGAATCTTTCAAGATCCCAGATGTTCTCCTTGTTGGGAACCTGTCTGAATTAGTACCTATAGCACAGACAGACGCTGGGGGCCAGACAGAGGCAGAGCATGCTGGGTAACAATGGAGGGAGCAGCTGCACTCCTCCGCCGGCCTGCCAGTGCCCACAGGCCTCAACTGTGCACTGGGAGAGAGGCCCAGAAAAATAGGATTACAGTACAGGGAGGAGAAAGAGAATGAAAGAGAAAGAGCAAGAAAGAGAGAGAGAGATAGAGAGAAACAAACACAGAGCTGCTGCCATAAGCAAAAGTGATAAGGTGTCTGAGCAGCACAAAAAGTTTGCGCACACATTTGAAGAGGTGAACTGACAGCGTTCTGCAGAAGATTCATTTGTGATCCACTAACACTGTACAAGAAAAGCATGACATCTGACTCGATGGAAATGAGAATAAGAATTCAGCTCGTCTTCGTCAAAGCCTTACCCTGTCCTCAGCCACACAGAAAGTAACGGCACTAAATCTCGAAATATTTCTCCAAACTCCCCGTGTGTGCAGATGTGTGTGCAGATGTAATTCCAGCGTAATGCCACACCATCAAAAGATTACATCACGACGTCACAAAAGACGTCTGTTTTGTGGACCGTTGAGGAACTTGCGCGCACGTTGAGCGACTCGCCTCGTCGAGTTGTAACCATTTACGCTTAACGTGAGTGGCGCACCGAGACTTGACTGGCAACCTGATTCATTCCTTGCCAAGTCATGAGCAGCTTCGGGCAGACTGCCAAGCTGTAGGCACTGCCAGCTACGTGTCATAACAATCCATTTAAACATCCAGGAGCAGCAGCAGCAGAAGCAGCATTATCGCAGCCAGCCCTCCGTACAATACACAAAGAACAGAAGCATGATAGCAGCAGCGAAGGAAACTATTAGCCAAGGACTGGGTGCCTCTGCAGACTGGATTTATCCATGAAATCTGCGAGCTGGGTCGTGCTTTTCTGAATCCGTACACAAGCATCGGGTGTTTAAATAACATTCACATAAGCTCACACTGACCTTAACGCTGCGCTCTGAAAAGCAAAAAACGGTGGTAAAGTAGATTATTTGCAAATGTTAGTGCTAAATACTGCAGAAAGGGATTTACTCCGGCGTGTTTGTCCCTCACACTGCCTTTCTTTCCCCCTAAGGAAAAAAAGGTCATTAGATTTAAAATACTCAGCAAAAGTCTAAGGCCACCATGAGATTTGTTGTTTGTTGGGTCTGTTTGAATAAAAAAAAACAAAAACACAATATTCAGAACTAAATGACTTTTCTAGATCGTTCAGTGCGACATCCCCCAAAAAAGTGGTTCCTTGGCTGCATACCTTACGAAAACCATTCCAGATCATGCTTCATCCGGCTGCCAAATGCCGATATTACTCAAGTGTAAGTTAAAGTCACGTGAACTTACAACTGTAGCCTGTAGAAGCTGAAGTTTTGTAATACTACGTACAAATCTAGTTTTCTAATAAAAAAAATCTTCAAAAGAAGTACATATGTTCATTATCATCGCTAAAACAACTGTATATCTAATCTAATGGTGGCCTGAGACTTTCGCACAGCCCTGTGTACTCTAGTAAAGATTTTGCACGTCGTTTTAAGTGCAGCATTTCATAATTTATCCAATCTTAAAATGTCATGAGCGTCTCTAAAGCAATTCCCACAAAAATACATTTTTCACCCACCGACCAATGTACACGAGAGGAAAATCTAAATGTTCTTGCTCTGTATTAAGATTTCTTTTAACAACAAAATACACCAGTCGTGTTCAAACCGCAGTCACACGAACAGCCTGCACTCGTAAGCATGACCGAGATGGGATGAATGAGGAGTGCCTTACTTGATTTAAAGATCAAATCAAATTCTACATACAGACGCTTTCGGTATGGGGAGTTTCTCCATAAGCGCTCCTGTCCTTCCTTGGCAGCCTGTCGGAGTCGACTGCCAAAAAGCTAGCCAAGCCATTAACCTTGAACAGATAAAAACACAACAGTTCTATGGTCTAATCTTTCGGCCCAATGGACGACAAAGGGCATCTATTCAGAAGTCAATAAAGCAAAGCAGGAGCACCATCGTGTGATGACGTGAATTCCAATGTGATCCAGCGTGGTTTCTCAGCGCTGGAAGTTCATGACAAAACTGTTGATTTGAGGCAAATTTCGGTCGAATTAATGACAATTACTTTAAAAAGCCATTCTGAACAGAGATTAAAAGAGCATAGGGGTAGCACCGCTGCCTCACAACAAGAAGGTGTTTCTGTGTGGAGTCTGCATGTCCTCCCCATGTCTGCGTGGGTTTACTCCGGGTACTCCGGTTTCCTCCCACAGTCCATAGACACGTGTGTTAGGTTAATTGGTGTCTCTAAAAAGTGTCCCTTAGTGTGTGGCTGTCTGTTTGGTGCCCCTTCTAGGGTTGTTCCTGCCCTTGCGCCCCGAGTTACCCGCTGGCTCGTGAACCCGTGTGGATTAAGCAGAAGATAATGAATGAATGAATGAAATAATGCATGAATAATTTCTTCTATCTGTTCAGCTACGGTGTAACGTTACACTGAGCATGTGCAGAGCAAGTCCTCCGTCTGTAACTACAAGTGACCCGCCTTATTCTTCTAAAAGTACTTAAAGGCGATATAATGTACCTTGCAACTTAATACATGTGCCTGGCTTGGGTTTTGCTTTGTTCCTGCTCAAAATAGGTCATGACCTGATTTGATGACGGAGCAGTTTGTTTTATTTTGGTGTGTATTTAAAGGCTGCTTGTAGTAACCGAGTGCAGTCATTATCAGGACTAATGTGCAGCCTTAAGCATGCTAATGAGTCTGCTAGTCTCACCTGACTTGTTGCATTAATGGATGTGAATAATGGAGGTGACGGGCGTTGCTGGACTGTGTGTGAGTGTGGAGGCTTTTATGAAATAAAGTGGAGGAACCATGCTCGCTGTAATTAGAAAGCTATTATCATCATGATTATTGCAGTTCGTTTCTCTACTATTGTGATTATTAGTGGCTGTAATAACAGTCTTTTACGCTCCGTTTTGTTACAGTATTAACGCTATAATTCAGGCTTTACTTATTGTCTGACTACCGCTATCAGCCATGAAGGGTAAGAAACAATTAGTCTTGCAACATGTTATGGCTTGAGATCTTTTTAATTGGTACCCAACGTGATACCATTATGGATATAACAGCTCTTTTTGGGGTTTTTGTCATAACCTTTCTCCCTGGTTTAGTGAGATGGAGTAAATACACAGAGTTCTTTACCTTATATATTTACAGGACATTTTATTAGATACACCTCTTTGTTTCCACACTCATTCATCCATCCATTCATTCTCTTCCGCTTAATCCACCCGGCAACTCTGGGTGCAAGGGCAGGAACAACCCTAGACGGGACGCCAATCCATCGTAGGGCACACACACACACACACAGTCACGCACTAAGGGACACTTTAGAGACACCAATTAACCTAACACACATGTCTTTGGACTGTGGGAGGAAACCAGAGTATCAGGAGTAAACCACGTAGACACGGGGAGGACATGCAGACTCCACACAGAAAAGACCCAGGCCGCTCCACCCTGGGATTGAACCCAGAACCGTCTTGCTGTGAGGCAGCGGTGCCGCCCCACCGATCCCCCGTGCTGCCCTTGTTTCTACACTCATTTTACTTTACTTTATTTTTTCAGTTCCACTTAAGACAGAAACTCTCATTCATATGTTTCTACACATTCATTAATAATCCCCTTTCCTCTGTTCTCTAATACTCAGGACCCCCACAGGAGGTGTGTCAGTGTCTGTTGTGCACATTAGAGACAGCAGTGCTGCTGGAGTATTTAACTACTGTGCTTACTTACTATGCTCTCTGTTAGACATGTCTACCATAATGCTCATCAGAAGCTTGACTGTTGCTGCACAGTTTGTTTTAGTCATTCTCTGAATCCTAATTTGGGTTCACAGGATGCTGGAAGCTGGACTTTATTTGGATTTTCGGATGGGTTGCCAGTCTGTCACAGGGTAGCCGTAACCACTGAGGCATTAAGGTATTAATTTCAAGTAAATACCATTTGATTCTTGTAACCTGCTATGGTAAATTGAACATTTAACAATTATCCAAAAGAAGACAAACTATTGAGAAATAAGGTCACATGAAGCTATAATTTGTACTGATCCGTTGCCGTTAATGGGTTAATATTGTTAGAATAATATAATAAAGGCTCTGTATTGAGATGAATGGGCAGGCCTGGTCTGGTATCTTCTAATCTAGTGGAGTGTAGCTACTAGACAGCCAGAGGCCGGTTGTTACTAAAGAAGGCAGTATCAGTATATCAGTACATTTCATACGAGCTCGTCTTTAGGCATCGCACACTGCAGAAAACCAGGTACAACCACAGACGCGTCAATTAGGTATGCGGTATGAAGTCAGTAGCCTAATGCATTCAACGGCGCTCAAAACGCGTCCTAAACGTTTAGGTATTTTGGTTTACGCCCATCATCTCCATCCCTAGCTCCTACCTTGGGATAATGGAGGTCGAGGTGCGCGTTTCAGACGCGCCTGCGACCTTGTTGCGTCTTCATATCTGTGGCCGCACCGGTGTGGTTTAAGCGCTCCTTTACCGAGATGATGCACCGAGCATCTTCACATGGAGGAGGGAGGGCAGGGCAGGGCTGGCCGGTCCCCCTCACAGACACCACAGATCCGCTGCGATCCGGCACACTTGTCCTTTCTGTATCCCTGTTCTATTCCAACCTGTAACCAGAATCTTACACAAAGCGTCCAAAGGTCGCAGAAAAACGGAGGAGTGACGCGCGTTCCCCTGGCGCGCCATGTGGCCCGGGTTGCCAGATTGAATTCTGTTTTTCAGTCCAATAAGGACGCTAAGTGAAACCCTTAGCACGTACGATTCTGAAAAATGGGAAAATGTAAAAAAAAAAAAAGTAAATCTCTATGAAAGGCTTCCAGTTTTGGAAATTTAGTGCCGGTTTTCCAAATATTGTGGATCTCCATTTCTAATTGCATACTAGAGGTTTGGGCACTAAGTTTTGTTGATGCTGATATTTGATTTGATCATGTTGGTTTTGACTCTTTGAGGGACCCAGAGGACAATGTTTTCCTCACACCTGAGAAATAGCGTTAAACATGATCCACTAAAAAACAACTCACTGCACCTTTAATCTGGTTTGCCAAAGTAATTCATGTACTGCTAGAGAATACTATGGACATATATAACAGTTTACATTTTTAATCTAAAAATATGTTTTATATGAAAGAACAAAATCTTTGTAGTGAAGAAAATCTCTAGCCTGCCACGATAAAGACCTGGGTTCAAATCCCATGGCTGGTTTCAGTCTTTTTGGGTATCTCACATGGCACGATTGGCAGTAATGGAGGGGAGGATGCAGACACTTGTGACTTTTAAATAGATTCCCATTGCCACAAACAAAAAAAATCTACATCAGCACACCTTACAAACATATCTGTTGTAATCTGGCAACCCTGCACTTAGCGAATCTAGGGGTAGGGAGGCGGTCATTATTCATTCATTCATAAAGTTCAAAAGAAGCTCCATTTTAGGTTCATAACACCGATACAAAATTGTTGTTTATTTTATGATTGCCCCCCATCAGTGTCACCTCCAGTTATACCATTTAAACCATTATCCCATATGAAATCGTCTTTATTCTGGTTAGGGTTCTGGGATTTCTGGAGCCTATCAGCATGGGTTGCAGGAGTATAGGTGGGCTGGCAGGTGTTGGTGTTGCAGTCCTGGGGCTGATTCGCCAACTGACCTCCCCTCCCTCAGACATAGCCAATCCAATCGTGTCTGCATGTAACACGTGACCACAATCGGGGTCTCTGTGGTGTTGCACTGGCACACTAGACTATGCTGTGGTAATTAATAACTCCAATTTAGGAGGTGTTGTAAACAGTTAATCTCACATCTAGGCTATATCAGTACTTGTAAAATCTCTACCATATTTAAGTATGGATGTCTGCATGATGTATGTCTGATTCTGTTTTGTCAGAAAAAATGAGCTACTTCTCAACCAACATTATATATCATTAAAACATTTATAATTTTGCAAAATTCTTTTTTAAATTAAATGATGTAATTGCATATTGTGATGGGAAAAATGAAAAATAATGAAAAAATTCTTCAAGAAAAGTTTACCAGATAGGCTTAGAATGTTCTTGTACTGAAACTGACAACAGTCTAACAACAGAACCACATAAAACCATAACCGTATTATTAAAGGTTAAATTGTTATTTACTTAATTTTGCTATAACATAATGTACTTTAAAGTTTTTATATAATTAACAGCTAGGCCACACATGGAGGTCGCGTTCCTTTTTGAGTCTTGGTCCTCCCAAGGTTTCCCAAGGAGTTTTTCCTTTCCACTGTCACCCTAGGCTTGCTCAATTTGGGATTGGCCTTTTAAGATAATATAAGATTGTAAAGCTGCTTTGAGACAATGCTCCATTGTAAAAAGCTCTATAGAAATACATTTTTTTTTTTGATTGATTGAACAGATTTTAATTTTGGATGAACATAATGTTTTAACCATTTGAGAAAACCAGCCATAACCAACATATAACCATTTGACAAAAATAGTTTTTCTGTGCATTTTCAGATGGGTTTGTGTTTAAAGGGAACCAAAGTACTGCTGTCATGCACATCTCAAACAATAAATCATTCTATGACGCGAACTTCGTAAAGCTGCAGCTACAACCTTCCTGACATTTGATTTATTATTACCTCTTATTGTTCAGTGGGTCACTGAGATAAACCCACTAATGCACTTGCTTTCTCACTGATTATGTAATCATTTGTCTCATTCCCAATTAGTGTATAGCTGATCCAATAGGTACTTAAGCAGTACTGACTCACTTGTTTTTGAAAAAGAAAACCAGTTTCCCTGCAGTAGTAACTGAATCAAAGGTTAGATCAGGATCGCATTTATCCTCTATTGCCTTCAGACGATAAAAACCAGTGTACCAACGGTTGAAAATCCAATTCATTGCCATATTGTAAACAGACTGTGTGGTGCTTGGTGCTGTAAAACAACCAGAGAATTATTTAAGACTTTGTTTTAAACTTAAGCTGGTACATTTTGGATAATGTAAATAGTGGAATGTGCATTAATGTTTACCATACAGTGCATTGATGTTGCTTATATCTTCACTGGATAGCATGCTCTGTCTATATTTGTATGTGGGGTACATGAGGGAGTCAGGATTTCTAGAATGCCTCAAACCTAGGGCATGTCCAAATTCATGCGCTGCAACTTGATGCAGGTTAAATCCTGAAAGGAAATGAAGATCAAAGCCCTGTTTGAAAACAGTCAATAATAGTAACAACTTGATGTAAACGAGCAATATTTAAAACTATAATACAAATCAGATGTACGTTCACTAAGCACTATTAGGAACACTATATTAATACTATATAAGGCCTCCCTTTGCTTTTAAAATGCATTGTGCTTCATGTGGATATGTGGATTGGATAACGCAATTCCTGAGTTTTCAGGTGTACTTTCATGGATTCGGATCCGGTCACTGGGAAGGTCACTGAGCTAAACGTTATGTTAATAAAACCAGGTTGAGAATAGTTTTGCTTTGTGAAAATGGTGCAGCCATTATTTGATGAGTAAATTGTGGCCATGAATGGGGTGCACATGGTCAGCAACCACACTCGCACTGGATGTAGCATTCAGGCAATGGCTGAGCGGTAATTATAGGCTCAAATTGTGCTAGAAAACATTCCTCAGCCGGCCTGGACACAATGCAGTTTGGGTGCATGATTCATGCTCTTGTTTCTGACCCTACCGTCTGTGTACCTCAGCAAGAATCAAGATTAATCAGGCTATATTTTTATACTGTTTCAGTTATCAAATCTGTTTAGTGTTGGTGAGAGGGTCTGTGTCCACTGTGACCCTATATTTATGTTGTTGACTGAGAGAAGTGGAACCTAGTCTTTAGCTGTTCAATTCACCTCAAGGTTCAACCTTTTATGTTTTTTTTTGTAAGATTCTTTACTAATAATTGTACAGAGTGGTTACAGAGTACAGATACAGAGTGGCTTTCTGTCAGCTTGAACCAGTCTGGCTGTTCTTCACTCTATAGTTGACAAGGCAGCGTGAAGAGATGTTTTTATTTATCGTACCTTTCTCAATAAACTCTACTTCCGGGTGTGAAAATCCCAGGAGAACAGCTACAGTATCAGAGAAATGCTCAAACTCAAACAATCAAGCCAAGGTAAAAATCACTGAGATCACATTTTCTCTATTCCAATAATTGAAGTGAACATTAGGTAAAGCTACTGGCCCATAGATGCATGATTGGCTTGGATTGTAAGACTGTAGCAGTTGTAAATCGCTCTGGATAAGAGCATCTGCTAAATGCTGTAAATGTAATTTAAAGAGTGTGAATACAGTTGGTCCATGGTTCGGTACTGTGGACCAAGTGTGGGACTTTGGTGGCCTAGTGGTTAAGGTACTGGATTATGGACCAGAAGGTCAAGGGCTGTGCACCTCTGCCACAGTTAGGTCCCTGAGCAAGGCCCTGTATTAATTGTACATTGCTCTGGATAAGAGCATTTGCTAAATGACATAAATGTAAAATGTAAATGTCCTTTTAAGTGCTTAGTGAGTGTATATTCAAGTACACTGCTCGCAAAAATTGGGGGATACTGCAAAAAGAAATATCCCATAATGAAATATCCCCCGTTTTTTGTGAGCAGTGTATATATGTAGACAGTCTGGTAAGCTGGAACATTACCTTTGGAATCTGCTGTCCAATGTTCATCATCATCAAAGTGAACATCTCCACCTATGCCCACTCCAGGGTCAAAAGCATGGGCCAGAGTGCCTCTAGGTCCATCAAATGGGTACGAGTCACCATGATCTAGATTGTTAGGTAACACAAACGACTACTGAGGTCGGTACTAAAACCAATAATTGGAGCATGTACAACAACCAGTCTCAAACATCTGATCACAAAACATGCTTCCTTAATATCACTGGTGTGCACAAATACACACTCACTAATACTAGACAATTTAGAGTCCAGAAGTCGATTGTATTTATGAGGTGTTCGGGTGGCACAAGGCCAGTTTGCTAGCACACAAAAATAGTGCCCCAGTTTCATATCCGTGTCGGTTTTGTGTGCAATAGCAACCCATTGCTAGGCAATGCAATGGAAAGTCTTCCACTTGTATCTAGTGAAATCCAGATTAGCCTCACTAATCTGAACCTGACCAACAAAAGAACGTAACAAATAAAGTTTGATATTATGATAGGATTCATTAGATGGCTACGGAAGCAATTACTCACATTTAGTGGCAAATTCCACTAATATATCCGCTTGATGTAAAGATGACTTAATGAACCTTAAAGGGCTGGCCTTCTCCCAAACATCCAGAGCTGAAGCGATCAGAGAATCTACTGTCTCGATGGGTAAGTCATTGGTGTATCTCGTGATTCTGAAACATCAAGGGAAAATTGTGTTAAACATTAAAACCAGCCAGATCAAGAACGAGTTCACTTCACATAAAGCCGTTATATAAAAGTGAAGCTTTTACCTGTATGAGAGGACGTTTTTGTTCCACCTGTTGCCTAGGCTGGAAACATACTCCTGAACATCAGGAACACCACACCTGGGTGTCTTCATCACCCTTAAAGTCTCTGAGTTTAGGGTGCCAGTTGGCTCAAGTCTGAAAAAGCTCTGCATGTCTTTTAGTTTGGAGGAAAATGAAGGCTCACTCCTCTTTGTACGATCAGTTGGATGGGTCTGAAAACTGTAGAACTTTTGCAGATATTTCTGAGAAAAAGGTACAAGTAATAACTTTGATGCGTCTTACAACATCGAGGGGCCGATTCAAAATATTAATATACTACTACTAATTATTCTTATTTTTAGCAGTTTAATACACCACCATCAGTCTCAGTTTCCAGAGCAAGTGGTGCTTTGCAGCCTGATTGAATATCCCATACAGGTACCATTGGCTATCCCAAGAGAGGGGAGGCTCCACAAAACACATAGTATCATCAGGAACATTTCTGAATTATGATGGTGTCATGCATTCTCCATTTGTAATTGTAGTTGACTGAGAAGGCCATGCCACCAAAAACTTACCTGATGGAGAACAAGAGGACCCACTGTTTACAGGACAAAATAATTCAAAGAGACTCACTCATATTCACTTTAGAAAATATTTAATATTGCATTTACTATATAGACTATTTTCTTATATTCTATAGTTATTATATAGTCACTTTTTAATCAACGCTCCTAACGCATGGAACGACCATGTTAGACATGCTTCTTCATATTCTAGATTTAAAACTAGTCTTAAAACCCATTTTTTCCTTGGCTTTCAACTCATCATGGGACTTTGCTCTGACTTTATAGGTTTTATTGATTTATTTTGATTAAAAACATATTTCTAATTCCTAAATTTGTTTGATTGTTTTCAGTGACTATTTCTTGTTTGTTTTTATTATCCATGTACCGCACTTTACGTCGGCGTTGTGTTAAAGTGCTTAATAAATAAAGTTCAAGTTCTAGTTGGGTTGTTGTCTTCTTGGGATTTTGGTGAAAACACTCAGAGTTTTGGGTTTCTGATATCTCATATGATCCCTGGCTGTGTGAACTTCTGGTTCTTCTTTTTCTAGTCATGCTGTTAAAGCTAGTGCTGCACAAGTCTCATTCTACACTTGCACAGATGTTTGAAATTTCATTTGACAGACTCGTTATTTGTTATGTGTTATTTTCTACTATTGAGGTAAACTTCTTCTAGTTTCAGTCCTGCTCCTCTCAAACTTTTCTTCTGTAGTCAGTTCCCATTCTCATACCTTTACTCAGACCACTTCAGAGGACCCTCCCCCTCCCCCACTCCAGTTGACTGAGCATGCCATGCCAACTAAACGTTTCTGCTGAGGACACAAGAACCTCCAGCCACTCTGTTTACTCTTTTAATAATGCCGATATGCATATTCTCTACACTATCTAATACAGTGGTCCCTCGCCACTTCGCGGTTCACCATTCACGACCTCAGTGCATCCGAAATATTTTTAAAGGTTTTCAAAATATGTTAAAGGAAAAATTATCGCGGGTTTTTGCGGGACTTTTGCGTCTACTCAATGTGTAGCATATGACGTGCTGTAAATGATGTATGGCGTGTTATGTAAAGAGAACAATCGATTACTTCAGCGTGTTGCTTGATTAATTAAAAAGTTAAAATAGCGTATTTACTGAGTTCTATGGCTAAAATAGTGTATAAATACTTAAATAAATATAGCGTCCCTACTGGAACGTAACCCCCACGATAAATGAGGGAACACTGTATTTTATTTATTATGCAAACTGTTGTGTTATATTCCATATTATATTTTCTATGTTCGTATACTCAACATTACATGACTCATAATCTAGATATTATATTTCATTTAGATTTTCTTTAAATATGTTCTCTTTTTTACTATTTAGATTTAGCTTCTATGTATTTAAACTACCGCTATGAATGTATTAATTAGTAAACCTTAGTTTACATGTAACAGCTAGGCTTTCCACAGAGGTTTGGTCCCTTTCTGACTCTTGTTCCACCCAAAGGTTTCCTCTATATAACTCTAGGCTTACGTAATTAGGGAATTGGGCATAGATGTTTGTAAAGCTGCTCTGAGACAATGCTTCACTGTAAAAAACACTAAATAAATAAATCCGACTGAACTCTAGCTACACCTAAAATTGACTATTAAAAAAAAAAAACAAATGCCAGTTTGTTTTAGAAAGTATTGTATTTAGAATGTGTTAGAATTTTTTTTTTTTTACTGTAAAAGTCCTTTCACGGGACTTCCTTTGGAGGAGATTTTGCCGTTACAAAAAGACTTTGTATCTACAGGTGGAAGAAGAATATCAACTTATGATCAGTTATTAACTAATTATAAACGGGTGTAGTAAAATATGCAGTCATAGGTGCAAGAGATCAAGCCATCAATTCATTTCTGCACTAAGGCTTACTTTACCTTCATCAATCATCAGGCTTGCTTTGCTAGCACAAAGCAGTTCCCAGTAGTGCATCAGTTTGGTTAAATTATTGTTTGTAACAGACATTCAAAGAATGTGTATACTTTATTTTTGTGTTGAAATTACACTGGCCTTCAGAAACATTCACTCACAGACCTGTCAACAGATCAAACATTCAAACCTTGGTTCAGATTTCAGGGATGTTTTGTGGCAGCAGCGCCTTCCCCAGGTCCTAGTGTGTCAAATTTCATTGCATTGTGAATATGGAGAAATATAGCACAGTTGCATAAGAGAGAACAAATAAAAAAAAACATGGATTATTTAAACTATAATAATGAATGGGTTGGATTGTGTTAACACTTTGATGTTAATACTATATTTATTCATATTTATAGCCTAGATTTAAAGATCACTAAATTACTGTTGCCCCCAGCGAAGACTTTTTTGTGTATCTTTAGGAAAGAGCAACCCGAATAAAATAGTTAAACGTTAATTAACAGTGAAAGAATTGAGAAAGCAACCACTTACAGATGCCAGTGACCGGTCACTTTGGGGTTCTCCAACCTGACTGGTGTTTTTGTCCTCAAGCGTCTGTAATGCTACAGAAAGAAATGGACCAAACGCCAAACCAACGACACAAGCAAAAACAAAAAACAGTCCCATCGTCCTCCTCTGAGTCACCGTGGTATTGAAGTGAGAGAATGGTAGATCTAGGTAGCTGCCAATGTTTTTAACATCTTCTTATGACTCAATCAGTGCCAAAGCTGGAGAAACCTCACGCACTGGGAGGAGTTCAATAAGGTCACAACGCATTTATGTATCAGATGTCAGACAATATTGTTACAGCAATGACTTACTAATTATTGAAATCTTTTCATAGGGTTAAACCTCCCTTATTCCCTTGTGCCTCTCTTGTGTCCTCACACCACAGGATTGTAGTACACCCTAATTTACAGATCATTCCATTTCATTATAGTGCAAGTTTGAGATAAAAACACAACAACAAAAACATTTCATACAGATATAAAGCCAAAGGGAAGTTGCTGTATTATTTGTCCAAAATACTTTAAAAAAAAACTTTAGAATAGGGGGAGACATGAGACTCATTTACTGAGACACATGCCCCACTAAATTTACAAGGGGCCAAAAGTCGTTTTCTTTTTCTGGATTGCTGTGCAGAACTGCAGGATGTACAGCTACACTACATTTCCCATAATCCCCCGGCAACATGATTTCGAAAAAAGATTTCAGAGTCAGTTTCTGACGAAATAATGGACGTCTGCAAATTTAAAAGAAAGTCATGCTGCAGGCAATTTTATGACAGATATAAATGTTAACGTTCTTATTCATTTATCTCCCATTGCAGAGTAACACACATTTTTGGGCCAAATCTATTTTTATGCACAGTTGTGCCTCTACAACTCGTGCCCGTTTATTTTCTATTAGCCCCCCCACGTATGACAAGTAGTCTACAAATAGCCCTGCTTTGCACTATATATAGCATTAACAGTTTCATTTCTATGCTGACTGGTAATAAGAGCAAGATAAAGTCTTCATTTAACAGCTCCTTGGCCTGGATTTTATTGTTTAATGTATGCCAAAGTAAACTACCATCACGTAACAGTTTGATCTTCATGCAATACACTACAGGTGTTATGTTTTTCAGAATCATAAAGCACCATGTTGCGTAATCGCAGCGGACAGTGTGAAATCCTCTTAGCTTGTTAAACTATTCTCTCTTGTTTCCTATTTACTGTTAGCATTTCATAATGCGTAGTCTTAGGACAGTGAGCAATAGATTGCACTGCATCTATTATCTTGCTCCTATTGCACAACAAACAAGTTTCATAAACACACTAGAAGAAAACACACTCATTCGCACTTGCATAACTGTGCACAGATTACCTTTTGTCTGCACTGGAAGGGCTAGTCGGATTGGAGATTAGACAGGAGGTACTTATAATAGTAATATGATTACATAACACTTCGTTTTGTGTGCGTAGAGGTGTATTTTTAAAATACACACACACACACAGTAAGTACTAAATCGTAAATATTATAACCCGAACAACCAAATCAGTAAATCCACCTGGCCTGGAATGATGCTTAGTTGGGTGTTACACTCCATATTAACGTCCAACTCTTAAGACCCAGGGCTTCCCCGTAGAGCTCTACCCAGATTATCCCATTCCCTTCACTGGGTTATCTTCTTTTCGCATGTGATACCAATGTACCGGACCATGAACGTAATGGAAAAAGAGACTCACCAGACCAGGCAACCTTCTCACATTCTTCTGTCACTTGCCTGTCCATTGTAGAAGCTTGTAGGAGCTTTTGTTGTGCTTTTGTGGGCTCTCTTATTGGCTTGTGACAAGGCAGCCCCATACTCAACAGGGGGCACTACATTGTGTCTTGTGACACATTCATCTCACAACCAGCATTAAATAGTTTGCTGACAATGCAGATCCCTGCCCAGTCCCTGTCTTATGCTGGTCCTGTTTACAATATATCGACTTTACGATGGAAATCCGATAAGTGCACATTCAGCAGAAACTGTTTTCTGAACCTTAAAGTACTTTTTTTCCCTGGCCAAGCTACACTCAATATGATTCTCTCCCACAGATGCTGGCCATTTAAGCAATCTGACATCTGACTCTGCTGATCAGTATTGCTAATTAACTTATTATTTTATTCTGCCTACCATATCTCTGAGCTTAACGTGTGCTGTCGTAAGCAGATAATCAACATTATTTATTATTCAAGTTGGGCATGGTTGCATATTTTGGCTGGCCAAATCAAATGAAAAATTCCCTGTACAGTTTAAATCTGAACTCGACACAAAGCACGAGCCTGGTGGACTGTGACTGACTAACCAGTGCACTTTTAAGGAAAAAACTACAGATATTGTGGATGATTCTGAACACACGTTTCAAAATTTTAATTCAATATTTTATACATCATGTACAATTGGCATAGTGTGAAATTAAATGCAGAATGTGCATTAGTCCAGGATTATCCCATTTACTTACTGTAAAGCTCCTTGCTCAACAATCAGACACTCATCTCAACGCTCAACACAAAGAACTGAATGTGTTTGGTCTGTTGTGAAATAACTGGGAGCCATATTTATAAAGTTTCTTAGTGTTCATTCTTGCTCCTAGTGATGAAATTACAAGAAAAATCATAGACTTGTAGGTGTTTCCCTATTAAAGTTAGGAGTAGATCCGAAATAGGATAGAAGTGAAAAACGTGTTAGGGCTTTTAGCTAAGGAGTTCCCTTAAGCAGAGGAGAAAAAGGCAGAAAGAGGATGAGGCAGAAGAAACAACAATCACTGAATAACAGAGATTATCAAACGCTACCAATTAGATCGTGCAAGGATAATGTTTAAAGGAATAGTGCTGTAACACCTGGCTACAAAAATGGAATACACACATGCTTCAAAAACCAGCACAGTAAATACACTGGCAATAAAATAAAGCAAATAAAACGTGATTAGTGTAGAATGCACTTAAACCGCCTATGCCTATCATTTTATAGGTTTATAATAAGATATACAGTATTTCCCTAACGCACTGTAAGAGAGAAAGAGAGACAGAGAGACAGCGCGAGAGAGACAGAGCAAGAGAGACAGCGCGAGAGAGACAGAGAGACAGAGGGAGACAGAGAGAGACTGAGATCTTCCTCGGTCTGGGGCTCCATGCAAGATCTCAACTCGTTGGGATGATTCTGAGAAAGGTCAGCATGCAGCCCAGAACTACATGGGAGGACCTGGTCAATGACCTGAAGAGGGCTGGGACCACAGTCTCAAAGATGACCGTTAATGGCGTCATGGATTAAAATTCTGCAGGGCACACAAGGTCCCCCTGCTCACTCCAGCAAATATTCAGGCTTGTTTGAAGTTTCCCAATGACCTTCTGGATGATCCAGAGGAGGAATGGGAGAAAGTCATGTGGTCAAAATAGAGTTTTTTGGAATGAACTCCACTTGCCGTGTTTGGAGGAAAAAGAAGGATAAGAACCCCAAGATACATCATACTTTGGGGGAGAAAGGGGACAGGATGACTGCACCGTATTAAAGGAAGGATGGATGAGGTGATGTATCGCAAGATTCTGGCCAACAACCTCCTTCCCTCAGTAAGAGCATTGAAGATGGGTCGTGGCTGGGTCTTCCAGCATGATAATGACCTGAAACACACAACCAGGGCAACTGGGAGTGGCTCTGTAAGAAGCATTTCAAGGTCCTGGAGTGGCCTAGCCAGTCTCCGGACCTAAATCAAATATAAAATCTTCGAAGGGAGCTGAAACTCAGTGTCGCCTAGCAACAGCCCCAACACCTGAAAGATCTGTAGAAGATCTGTATGGAGGAGTGAAGAACTACAAACGTCTGACCTCTGTACCTGCAAACAAAGGTTTCTGTACCAAATATTAACAAACATTAACTTACATACTTGCGCATTGCAATGCAAATTAATTATTTAAAAATCATACAATGTGATTTCCTGGATTTTTTTTAGATTCTGTCTCTCACAGTTGAAGTGTACCTACGCTAAAAATTACATTCTTTGAAAACTTGCCAAATTGACAGTGTATCAAATACTTATTTTCCCCACTGTATATATACTATATATAAATTAATCCATCCATTATCTTCCGCTTAATCCACATGGGGTCGCGGGCCAGCCGGTGTCCACCAGGCAACTCTGGGCACAAGGGCAGGAACAACCCTAGACGTGGCCCACACACACACACAGTCATGCACACAGCCACACACTAAGAGCCACTTTAGAGACACCGATTAACACGCATGTGGGATGAAACCGTAGTACCTGGAGTAAACCCACACAGGGGCAGTACGGTGGCTCAGCAAGAAGGTCCCAGGTTCAGTCCCAGGGTGGAGCAGCCTGGGTCCTTTCTGTGGGGAGTCTGCATGTCCTCCCTGTGTCTGCATGGGTTTACTTCGGTTACTCCAGTTTCCTCCCACATCCCAAAGACATGTGCGTTAGGTGACCGTGCCGCCCAATCAGTATGCCTTATTGGTATTGTATTGTATTAGTATTGTATTAGTATGCCGACAATGCAGGCATGTATAATAAAGTAGTCAGTATATGTAAAAAGTTCACAAATACTGTTTAGTGCAACATATACTTCCAGTCCACTGAGAATGGTAAAAGACCAAGACATACTCAGTGAGGGCCTGGGTATGATGGTGTGTACAAAACCGACAACATTCTAAAATAAATGAGGATGTGTTTGCTTTTTATATCGTCTGAAACTGGATATGTAATAGAAAGTCTTACTGTTTCTTCCTCTCTTGCATGTTATGCAAATATGCTATGTAAACATTTAAATACTTCATTAAAAAGCTTAAACAAAATACATGCTCCACTTAAACAAGTTGCGTAGCGATGACTGTGCATGCTTACCGATGTTACTGATGTGTACTTAAAACAACCGTCCATCCCTTTGGAATACCTCATTGTCTTTTGTAATTAAGATCAGCAGTGGTGATCTGCCAGTAGACACAGACGAATTTGTCCATACAGAGTCACATACAGAGTCAGTCTGAATCATTGTCAGTGCTGGAGTTGGGAAGCAGAGGGGGGCACTCGTGTCGCCTGCCCAGGCTAGGTCTCCTCTTCCTCCTGCTCACCATCTTCAACCTCCTGCGAATAATGTCTGCAACACAAATGCCTCTCTGTTACTGCTTCTACAGGAATGAGGAACAGTCCAAGCATGGTAAGTATCTGATAACTGCTTACTAAAGACACAAACTGAATAACATATCAAGTCATATCTAAATGTTTTTGAGGGCACTGATGAAACAGAGTTAGGCTATACAGTGGTGCTAGGATGTTCTACATTTCTGCATGGATAATTTAAAGCATCAGATTTTCACAAAAGTCCTAAAAGTAGAGATGGGCCTGATCCAACCCAGGGCCAGTGGGTCAAGTGATCACATTCGTCATCACATGGTTTTGTGTTGGTAAGCTCTGTTATAGCATTTGAGGAAAACTGTAGCTTAAAAATGCTCAGCTTCACTTTCTGGGAAAATGTTGAATGCAGTATATGTAGAACGCTGACTAGCTGTAACGGGCATTTCTTTGGTTCACCTCTAAAATGGCAATAAAATGGAAGCACCAGCAGGAAATGCTTCTGCGCTGCACCGTGTTTGACCAACTGCGGTCTCCTAGAGCAAGTGCTACATTAGCTGGCTTAATGTGAACAAAGCTTTAGGTGAATTAACGTACATAGACCAATGACCAAAGACACAATGAAAACAAAACTTTTCTTAGTTACAATTACTGATAAATCATTTTTCATTAACCTTTTTTCTAAACCTATTTTACTTGTTTGTTATTTCAGCAGTACAGTTTACTAGCCCAGTAGTAAATGAGAGAAGTTTATTCTTTCGCTTGTGATCGAGGTGGCTCTATTGCATGGATTGAGGTTGAGAACGACTCCAATCCAGCATGTGCAATTGCTGTTGTTCCATTCATGAAATCATCTATTCACAGTTCACTGTGTACGTGAATGCTGAGCAACAGACCCCAGACAGCCAGGATGAGACACCACACATCCTCCACTCTCATCCTGAACACAGGAAAACCACAAGGATGCGTCCTCTACTCCTTCTTCACACACGAGCGACTGCCCACCCATTCACACCTCCAACACCATTGTCAAGTTTGCTGATGACACCACCATAGTAGGTCTGATAACAGACAACAACGGATCAGCCTATAGGGATGAGATCCAGCATCTGACAGCATGGTGTCATGAAAATAACCTGAATCAGAACCCCAGCAAGACCAAGCAACTAGTTGTGGATTTCAGAAGATCGGCACGCACCGAGCTCTCTCTGCATCAATGGAGAGGAGGTTGAGAGAGTGGAGAGCTTTAAGTTCCTCGGTGTGCACATCTCTGCTGACCTCACATGGGCTTCCAACACACAACACCAAGTAGGGAAGGCACAACAGACTGCTCCCAACCCCTCGGTACCTGCTGGTGAGCCTCTACAAAGCAACCATCAAGTGCCGTACAGGGCTGCAGCAGGTGTGAGTAAAGCTAAAAGGATCCTAGAACCTAGAATGCAGTAATCTAGAACACACTAAAGAGTTCACAGACATTCAACCACCACTGTACTTTCATTACCGCTAGCTACAGAGTTCCTGTGCAAAAGTCATGCGCGTAAGTAGGAAATGAAATTAATTCATCTATTAAGTTACTCTAATAAACATCCCATAATATATCAAATGTTCTTTTAAAGTGAATATCATCACTAAAGACAGGGACAAACCAGAAATTCTCCTACCCGCCACACTATCGTAGTCCTGCTGGCTCTCGTACCAGTACAAAGTGGATGGTTTGCGCCAGTGACGGTATAGACGTGTGTGGAGCACAGAAAGTGCAAGCAGCACGAATAGGAAACCCAGAGCCGCTGCTGCCCATACTGCCTCGTCTGTGCTCCGGAGAGGCATCACATGTCCTCGGAGTGGCCCTTCTATCACCGGAGACATCACATCAGGTGGTCCACCATGTCCAGTACTCTGCTCTTCTGCACTGGTCTTAACGCGCTGCTTCCCGACCCTTTGAATGAGAGACTTCACATGGGCCTGTGATTCAGGAATGCTGTCATGTTCTTTCTCACCTCTGCTGGGACTCGGTGTCTGCTCTTTCAGCCCATTCCTTTCCGTGCCTGCTGTACTATTAACCCTCTTCACCCCGCCTCCTGGGTCAGTGTGGAGCTGGAGCGGAGTGTGATCGGGTAAATCGTTATCCTTGCTAACGTTTGCTAGCGATGGTGTGTGTGTAGAGTTATGCGTTATGTTATGTGCAGACGCTTCTCTTAAAAGTGTTGCTCGGGTCTTCCTCACTCTCCTCGATGTTCGCCCGTGTGCAGTCAGAGCCTCCAGACAGCATGTTCTTACAGACTGTGGAGAGAAAAGACTGACGTTTATACTTACAGATCTGTTTACTGTGAGATTATACACCATACAGAGCAGTTCTGAATAAATTAGATCCTCAATACTTTGTCTAAATTATCCTGTCGGGTGTGGTTAAGCAGGCCACGTTCTTCCAGACCAATACAGCAAACAATTTCCGGAGTGATTTCCAGTTTAATTAAGGAGCGTACACTTTGAGCCTGTGGGTATTGTTATGCTAAAGCATGAAAGGGAAACAACTCTCAGTTTTATCATTAGGAATTTGCTTTACTGGAACTATGGGTTATGATGAAATCATGGAAAAACAGGCCCAGACCATTTAATCCTCCTCCTCCAACTATAAAACTGACACTTTGGTTGCCTGCTAAAGATAAGCACAGTTTATACTGTTGATCCACGAGCAGACTTGTGTACTTGCTTGCTCGTTAGCTCATGTTTGGAATAGATGCTGTTCTAACATGGCTAATGTGTTTAGAGACGTCCTTGTGTAAGTCACTCATGTTTGTGTATCACTTTCTGCCACTTTGGTTTGTAATAAGTTGTTAATGGAGTTTGTAAGTGCATGTGACTGTCTTATTGTAAGTAGAATTCGTTTGTTTGTCTTTCCAGCACCTGTATATTCTCTCTAACCTATAACTATAAAAACCAGTTTACATTCACTCGATGAGTCTGTTTCATGGCTGATCTTCTGTGTTGTTTGTCATACTGTCTATCAAAGCATTTTTGGATTCCATCAAACAAAAGTATTTCAATCACTCATCAATCGCTTGGAATCTCATAGACAAATTTCCATATCGCTTTGCACGCAGGTATCTTGTGAAAATATAATTGGTATTTACAGTACAGTAGCATAAAAAGACTATTTCCCTCTATAAGCTGTTTCACAGAATGTAACGTGGTCGTTAAAGAGTGCATATCTGCACGATGCTTTTGTCAACTGCAGTCTCATCAAGGAGCAGTTTTTGCTACTACAACCTACTACTACCCAACTACTACAGTCCTAGAAGGTCGGAAAGTTAAAGGCAAAGACTAATACACTCAAATACAGTATATATATATATTATATATATTTTTGTACTATGCTGCCTGAGAGAGAAGCCTACTCTAAATTTCACTGTTTTATCTTTGTTTATAACACTGTTTTCTCAGCAACAATAATTCTATTCTATTCTATTCTATTCTATTCTATCTTAAATATGAGTCAATACAACGAACAGGCGTGGGTGTGGAAAACAGCAAACCAACTCAATAGAAGAGGTGGTGCCGAAAAATGTAACCATGAAGTACATTTGTAAATCAAAAACACTTTATCTGTATATCATATGCTGTCAGAGATGGAACTCTAATGATTCTAATAGTGCATGAATACACTAAAAAATGTAAACCTGGGTATTGGAACCACCAACCACGCACCATGTAACATCTATATTGCGTTTTGTGCCACAGGATGACAGAAATAGATGTTGACCAGATATTATTATAGTCAAACAGATGTGAAGACTTTGCACATAGTGTTTTATTATAAACAATAATTTCAGTAAAACATAATAAGACAACAATATAAAAACATTTATTATGTACTGTAGAGTACAGTACAGTTATCTTTGTATCTTTTGCACAACATGATACGCTTAAGAAAACATCTAATCCATGTTGCATTCTATTTTCTCTTTGCAAACAATTTTTTTTAATGTGGAATCACTAACCTTTACATGCAGCGCTCTCTCTCTTGGTGCAGCCTGTGTCAAATGCATCCTGTATGTTTGATTTTGACTTTCTGTAGCTTTGTTGGAGAAAACCGAGGACAGCCACTTACACACTCCTGCCTTGGTGATGTAGGACATCTCCAGAGTGCGACCCCAGGAGACCAAGGCAAAAGGCTTAAAGAAAAGAACATGGGAAAAACTAGAATCTGCGTAAACAGTAAGGAAACCATGAGGTCTGATCTAAATATGCATTATAGAGACAAACGTTTGTGGTCACCCACAATTTTCAAGGTGTCTGATGGAGTTGATGTTACGGTTCTGTGCAAGTCTGCCAAGTTCTCAATCAAAGTTGTCAAACCAATTATCCATAGACTTTGTTTAAGGACAGCACACCAGAAATATAGAAAACCTAGAAATGTATTATAATGAGAGTCACTAAGGTATCAGTACAATCCATTCTATTGCCACTGTTTGTCCATAGAGAATCAGAAATGCAGGTTTTTTATTATGAATGTTACAAGTGGGTGTAGCTGAACTAGCAGATCAGGGATGAGGTGTCCAGATATTTTGTATTTCATAATTATCTATTGGTTTGCTCATCAGACCCTAGGTACAAGCTTAATCTCAATTGCTCTAGTGCCGGTCGCACTCTCTGGTATTGCAAGGTATCTAATCGATTCTAATATTGAATTGTAGATTGGGCTTCAATAATCTTGCTCAGGTCTGGGGTTTTGTATCGGTGCAGGAGCGTCTGGTACTCTATTCCCCGTTTGGTACCACCCATGGTTCTCATTAAGGCCAGGGCCTTTAGATATCTACCGTTTAATCAAATGTGTGGGCTGTATGTAAGCCTGTAGTCCCAGTGGTGCGTGTGTGAGGTTTACATGTTGAAAAATTTAAAGCAACATTATCAAGGGTGATTACCTTTAATTAGCTTTTAAATGATTGAAAATTGCAACGATACTGCTTGGTTGAGACAGTCATATTGGCCCATAGCACATCCTCGATATTTAAGTGGACTTTAAACAGTAAGGGACGGGTGGTGCTATAATGGAATGACTCACCCTGTGCTGGCTGAGCTGAGGATGAGCTGTTAGAATGAAGTGAGAAATGCAAGAGCGAGCCATCAGGGCCAGACTCGTACGAGTTTCCAGGGAAGAACAGGGATGAAACAGGAGCACTACAGCGCCATGCTGTGGCAGAAAGACAATATTGCAGCTTCATAACACATTACATAAAAGCATAGACGTAAATCCGTTCACCAATAGGAGTGATATTGTGAAAGAAAGAACATCACTGTAACGCAGTATGTGATAACAAAACTGTGGTAGCCTAGCGGTTATGGTACTGGACTCTGGACCAGAACTCTTAACCCACCATTGCTTGGATTGTAAGACTTGCTGGACTTGCTGGCTTGGATTGTAAGACGGTACCAATTGCAAGTCGCTCTGGATAAGTGCGTCTGCTAAATGCTGTAAATGTAATGTAAATGTAAACTTGTCTTTGTAAATATGGACTATTACTATCATAAAATCAAGCAGTCATACAGTTTACAGAGTAATGTGCAGAAGTCTTAGGTCAGCTATAAATTAAAAATAAAATAAAAGTTTTAGAAATGGTATAATGAACATGTACACTGCTCACAAAAATGACTGCCAAACACACTGACAGTGATGACAGGATCAGATTGTCCAGCAGTTCATGTGGGATCCTCTTCATAATCATTTTGAAACAGTAAAATAAATATTTAATTAAAAAAATTTTAAATAAATAAATCATCATTTTGAATCTGAACTTGTGAGCAGTTTATAATTATTTCTCAGTCTCTTTATTTAAATACAGCCACAAAACAGAGAACGTCTGTATATAGTATTTAAAAACAGTATCAGAAAAAAAGCTTCAATAGGCTACAGGGGCAAGTAATTAGTGTGACCTCCCCTTACAGTTGAGCGGTAACAGCATCCTTTAGTTCCATCAGGATGACAAGCTGACTCTTCTACAGTCCAAAGAAACAGGAAGGGGAAGAGGATGATGCGTTTGGAATGAAAATCAGAAAAAAACAGTATTATTCACTGTTGAATCTAATTTTTTAAAAAAAAAGGTTTCGATCAAATTGCTGATAATATGATAAATATGGTCATTATACATAGCTAAAACAACAAATGTAATGGTGACCTAAGCCTTTCGCACAGTTCTGTAGTTTAAAGTAATTTCAAACAAGTATATAACAGCAAGGTGTACATGGGGTATTTACAGAAAAAATTATGTTTAGAAGACAACCTCAGAAACGAATACCTTACCTTATGTAAGATTATTCAAAAATTGTGCACATTTGTTCTTTTGCTGACTAAAGCCTTTAAAATATCCTTACATTATTACATTTAAATTTAGGCAGACATTCTTACCAATCCATTAAGCCAACATGTATAGGAGTTATTTGAGGAACCTAACATAAGTGTTTCTTAACTAGAGTTAACATTTACATTTAAAGTATTTAGCAGACGCAACTTACAAAAGCGATTTAAGAAATCAGTAATATAATCTATTTTCCTAATAATCAGGAATCTAAACAAGAATACACTTCTGAAACTGTAACTGTTGTGTGGGTTTTTTTTAAGAGAGAGAAAGAGAAGGGCTGGGGGGTTAGTTGAGGTAAGTGCAGAATAAATGGGTCTTCAAACGCCGTTTGAGAATAGCCAGGTACTCTGTTTGAACATTGAGGGGAAGTTCATTCCACCACTTCTGGATGAATGCCTTTACCATCAGGTTGTTTATCCAGCGCTGAGGAGGGCAGTACAGGTACTCTCCACTTTGTGCTCCCACAGGCCTGTGAGCTCCACTGCAGGCAAATCAACAAACACACTGCTGAAAACCCTTACACTTACAAGTCACTTTTTTACGTACACTTTCCTAGTATAGGGGCGACTAGTACTCAGAACGTTTGGTCCATATTGACATGATTGCACCACACAGTTTGTGCAGGTTTGTCAACGCAGGTTTGTCCTGTTCCACAACATTCTAAAGTTGCTCTGCTGGACAGAAGTCTGTTGACTGCAGAGGCCATTTGAGTACAGTGAACTCATTGTCTTGTTCAAGAAACCACTTTTGAGCTTTATGACATGGTGCTTTATCCTGCTGGAAGTAGCCAACAGAAGATGAGTACACTGTGGTCATAAAGGGATGGACATGGTCAGCAACAACACTCATGTCAGCAGGAGCGTATAGACAATGTTCATTTGTAATTAAGAGGCCCAGAAAGTGCCAAGAACATATTCTCCACATCATTACACCGTTTGCCTGAACCTTTAATACCAGGCAAGATGGATCCATGCGTTTGTGTTTTTTACACCAAATTCTGACCCGACCATCCAAATGCGACGTTGGGTTCTTCTGCTATTGTAGCCAATCTGCATCAAAGTTTGATACATTGTGCATTCAGAGATGCCCTTCTGCATACCTTGGTTGTAACAAGATGTTGTTTGAGTGATTGTTGCCTTTTTATCAGCTTGACCCAGTCTAGCCATTCTCCTCTAAGACAAGGCATTTTCGCCCAGAAATCTGCTGCTTACTGGAGATTTTCTCTTCTTTATTTCATTCTCTGTAAGCTTTAGAGATGACTGCAATGAACATCCCTGTAGACCCAAAGTTTCTCAAATACTCAGGCCTTCAATCTATCTCACTTCAATCACCTTTCTTCTCCATTATGCAACTCGGTGTGAATTTCAGCAGAACGTCTTGCCCAAATACTCTGAATCTGCCATGTGATTGGCTGATTATACATTTGCATTACATTGTTGGCCTCCGTCAAACAAAAGTATCAGGTCAATCACACCATGCTCTTTAGTGTTACAGCCTTCCCCTAGACAACGTTGTTACAGTAATTTACCGTATATATCTGTAATAATTGTGAATTTACATAAATTAAAGATGGTTGAATATGTGTATAATAGTTCTTCAGTGGAATTTAAACTGCTGTGTTTTCAGTGGTATCTCTAAAGCATTTACGTATCGTTCACATTGCAATATTCTAATGAACATACCCTTTATTTTATATTAAAGTAGCCTGAAAAGATATGTGATATGGTAATGTCTGGTCAAAGTCCATTTCGGTCAACCTCCTGTTACACAGAATGTAATGCAATGCTATTGCTATTTGCATGACCACTTTAATCTGGTGACTGCTGAAATTAATGTTCACTATGTGGGTAAGAATTACCTGTTAGGGATGCTGTAATTGTATGTGATGGGTACGTCCATGCAGACTTCTTCAGATGGCTGAAGAGAGAAATATCAAGTTTTCGTCATGCATCAAACCAAACTAAGACCTTCGACTGACATGGCATGGTATTATCAGGTTGATTTTATTCATTACTGGATTTGAGATTTTCCCTGAATCAAGTAAACATACTATATGACTGCAATTGTAAAGTCATAATATTATTTTAGAATACAGCTACCGGTAGCTGATTTATTTATTTATTTGGTTTATGTATTCAGTATCATCATCAGTGGCCATTTCAGCAACACACAAAGTCACAGGACACAAGATTGCCCATATATATGTATGTATAATTCTATATAATTATATACTGTATAATAAACACTATATAATGAGTTTATATAAGTGGCACGTCAATGCCAATTTAGCTTAATCAATGAACACAACATGTATTGCTTTAGACTGTGGGAGGAAACTGGAGTAAGCAGAGAAACCCACACAGACCCAGGGACTGAACCCAGGACCTTCTTGCTGTGACGTAGCAGTGCTACACACTGAGCCACTGTGCCACCCTAAAATCCATAAGGTAATAATTCACAGCGAGACTAGTTTCTACTTGAAAATAAACAGAAAACCAGCTGACTCAAAAAAAAAAAAAACCTTACAGTGGTGCTTGTGAATCCTTTAAAATTATCTAGATTTCTGTATAAATATTATATAAAATCTGATCTAAGAGTAGATCTTTTAGTGGCAAAAGTATGTAAATCCCTGGGATTAATTTGAAGGGGAAAGTAATTAAGTGTTTTATCATATTTTGCTCGCATTTGTTAACTGTGTTGTCTTTATTTACTTTAAGGACTTCTGATGTTTCTCTAGGAGACATTAAAATAAATAACACAAACCTGTAAAGGATACAGAAATGTTCAAGAGCAACGGTATAATGGATGTCTAGACTTGGTTATCTAAATCAATAATTATTCAATGTGAGCCAGACCTTGACACCAATATTTGAGAGGATGACAAGCCTGGCATGATAAACGATAGCTCTTAAAATCATCATGAATATCTAGTCAATAGGTTTCTGTTCTTCACCTTAGTAAAGAACGTTATGATGACTGCCTGAGGTAACAGCCCATATGCTACAGATGTGGAAATTATATATTTTAAAAACGTTCAGTATTGATTTAAGTAAACAGTGATAAACGTTTACCTGAACAGGATATGTGGTGGAAACACTGAGGAGCCTCTGCAACACCATCGAGAGAGATAACAATTAGGTCAACTTCCAATTCAGGACAAGGTTCATACAGACTGAGATTAATCTACAGGGTGTGTCAAAAGTCACAGGACACGTTGTGTGCTGTGTCGTGGGCTTTTCACGAAGGCTTTTCCCAAACCATTGTTGAAGTTTCTTCGTCGGTAGCGGTCTTCGGATAACCACTATCTGGCTTGTCGTCCACAGCCTTGGTTTCTCTGAATTTGGCTATGAGGCCGCTATTAATAGTCCTGTGTGAAACTGGCCTATCTGTTTGATTGTTGAAGTCTGGTTATGATATGACAACTGCGTTCCCCAGACATCATAATCAGAATTCCATATTCAGGAGATCATTCCTGCCTGTGGCCATCAAACTGTATAACTCCTCCCTTAATGGGTGACAATAAAGTGACTTAAAGTGACAATATGGTCCATGTGTGGTAGGAACTATATGTGCAATACATCATAGGTACAATAATAATCCGAACTGTTTATTCTATATTTCATAGTCATTAAACATTATCATCTTAACCACCGCTTTCATTATTGCTGTATTTTTATTTTTATTGTACCCCTAGTGTAAATATTGTATAATAAATATCTTTATCATTAGAATGTTTATTATTTGTGTAAAGGGGCATAACTGTAACAAACTGAATTTAATTATGAAATTTTATATTATATATAATAATAATATATAATATATATTAATAATAATATAATATATATAATAAAATATTTCTGATTCTGATGTTCCTTTTCACTGTAAAAACTTGCTCTTGATTTAGTTAGAAGGCTTTCAATGGTGTTCCAGACATAACCTAAAAGATAGGCCCCCCTCAACCATTACTTGCTGGGGTACTCAGATATGCCATTGTCCCTTTTGCTTCTGGAATAAAAGGGTGTCTTGTGACTTTTGACTCACTCTGTATGTGTGTGTGTGTGTGTGTGTGTGTATACATTTTATACACTAAAGAGAAAATGATTTTAAAAGGTCCAGATGGTTGTTATGAGTGTGAACCACATTGATCACAAGGTACTTAACCCTCAGGTGATCAGTCAGACTACATTCTGTCTTAAAGTAAACTATTTAATGTTGTCCTCTAGTTTGTAAATATTTGTGCTCTAGAAGTCCTTAACGCTCACCAAACTAGCTGTATGTTTGTAAGACTGTTGAATAAATCCATTAACATTAACATTATCAGTTAAATGTTATTTCCTCTTTACTACACATCCTTGAATCAAGACAAAATCCTTAATCCTCAGTTGATCGGTTAGACTCTTTGCATTCTTGAATAAATCCTTAATCCTTGGATGATCGATAGGGCGTTTGGAAATCTTCTATATTGAGTAGCTTTACCATCAGAAGATTTGTTAGGTTATAATCTCGGTATACTTTCTCGACTGTAACCCCTTTGTTAAATGAGTGTGTGTATGATCAGGAGTTACCGGTGAAGGATGCGGTCTCGGTTCTGAACACAGGAGATGATCAGATGGAGGTAGGTCTATTTCCAGCTTCGCCTGTCGATAACAACAAATAGTAATATCAACACGCGTCTGTAGAACCATTAGATTAAATTATGTTTTAAATGTGTTGCCATTACTTTTCCATCGTCGCAGTCTTGACTCAGTGTTGAACGGTCTAGTTTGACCAGGCTGATTAATGTAAGGGTATATAATAAGCTCTCTGCTCGGAGCTTCATTACTGTAACGTACTGTATACATTCAACACGACTTACTGAACTCTCTCAAACACTAATAAAAGTATTTTAAAACGAAACCCACTGCTCGACTTTGGTCTCCTCGCTTCACTTGGTAAGCACTTATCTGCATTCACTGCACATGCATGAGAATATTTATGTAATATTATAGTTACGTCACAAAAACTTACAAAACAAGAAGCCAGAACAACAGTACCAGATCCACTCTTCACTTTACTATAAAGACAACGAAAAGCTTTAAGTTTGTATCTAGCTAAATACCTGAGCGCAGTACCATACAAGTCAGTCTACTTAAAAATAACAACACTAAAATACCACACAGATGTGCTGTACAGTTTAATAACTTAGTAAACTTAAAAATTACTTTAACAACGTCAACATGTCCGACATTGTATCTACGTCATCTGTAAATACTTTTTAGTTACAGAGCTTCAAATCATCGCATCAACCATATACTATCGAATATACAGTGTAGATCAGCTTAAAGGTGTGGGGACAGATATACATGTCATCTCAAAAACAGTCTCTCTCGGACGTGACATGTAAACCTTGAGTAATACACGTTTTATGTACGGTGGCCCAAATGGAGCATACGCGTTTTGAAATACTCAATACAATGTTTGCCTTCTAGATATGTATTAATCTGGCTTAACTAGACAAATGATTAAGGATGCACTCCCAAAATATATCTATGTCTTTGACAATAACAACCATATAATACTCGTTTAATAAAATAAGGTTATGAGTAGCTTGGTTCAACAGGAAACGTTATTACGCAAATATATATGGTGTTTTTAGCGTCGGCATCTACTGTGCAATGTTTTGTGGGATACATTCCGCATATATACATAATGTATATAAGGTTAATTATTAATAATAAATTATTTATTTTTATTAATAAATTTTCGTTGTAATTAAATGAAATCAATATTCTACGTATACTATAGATTTTAGACACACCTGTTAACGCAAATATCTAATTAACCAATCACATGGCACCAACCGTATACATTTAGGACAGGAGGTCTGAGTATGCTGGTCTACTGAGATTTTCACGCAGTCATCTATAAGGATTAGAGAGAATGGTCAGAAAAATAGAAAACGTCCATTAAATGTCGTTTTTGTTTTTTGCTAAAAACCCTTGGTGATGCCAGAGGAGAATGATCCGAGTGTTTCAAGATAGAAAGGCAACAGCAACCCAAATACCCCAACCTACAAACAGCCAAGCGGTAGCAGTAATCCATATGTGCTATGTGCTATTATTGTCAGCTAAAATTAGGCAACAGAGACTACAATTTGCATGGGCTCACCAAAATTGGACAATAGAAAGTTGGAAAAACATAGCCTGATTTTAAAGGTAGACACCATGAACACCTGGCTCCATCCTGAGCTGTTTCAATGTTTCAGAATGCTGGTGGTGTAATGGTATAAGGAAAACTAGCTTGGTACCACTTAATACCAACTGAGCACTGTTTAACCATCACAAAATACTGAAGTATTGTCGCTGACCACATCCATCCCTTAATGAACACATTGTACAATCTTCTATGGGCCATGTTACAAAGCTCAAATCATCCCACACTGGTTTATTTTGGATGTGGTGGAACAGGGGGTAAGGTAAATCTTTTTTTGTACTGTAATACCTGGCAAAAGAACGCAAGACAGGACAAACACCTGTACTAAAATTATTTTATTACAGCCAATCCATCTCTCCATTATTCTTTCATCAACACAATACAGTACAAGCAAAATTGTTCATTAAACCCTAAATGTTTTTCTCTGATTCAGGAATACTTTAATATAATCTCAAGCCATAATCTTTTAAACATTCAATAACTTGTTGCACAATCTATACATTTTGATACAGGTTACATATGAATTGTAGTGGTGATGCTCAACCAGACAAATGAATACTGACATTAATTTTCTTTTTACAGAAATGTACCCTTTCCCATTATATATGCGCCCCCTTGTCCGTTTGATTTCTCACAAGTTGGCAAGAAGGAAATATCCATCAGCTGTACATCGCTGATTTCACTGGAAAGGAAACAATGCAGTAGTGACTGGGCTTGGCTGTTCTTGGGATGGCACAGTGTTTTACTGGAGGTTGAACCACCAACACTTATGAAAAGAAAGACAAATATATGTATACACTTCATACCAGTATTTCTTATACATCACTATTACTTACACATCCCCTAAATTCAGTCAGTAGGACAAAAGCTTAAAATGAAAAGATTAAAAAAAAATCTAATTAATGCTTAATTCATATTGGTGGAAGAGATGCTTAGTAAACAATAGCTATGAAAAGAAGGGGAAAAGTAGTTTTAAACGGATCGCAACACACAGGCTGATGTTTAAAACCAGAAGACAGATTTGACCATGAAGGGTCTACATCCTAATAGTTAGCCATTAACACAGGAAGGACAGTGCAGTCCTGCTGCTGGGAATTTACCTTTTATATGGCAGGAAAGCCGAAGACTTAAGGTATAAACTGTACCAGTCCTGCACCCCTTTAAGGTTACGGAAGCATTATATTCTGAGCCATCGTTTGACTAGGTTTGTAATAAATACAAGGGAGAAAAGTCATGAATGAAGAGGAGTATGACAAGTGCTGACACTTCAAAGCGGCAACGTCAACTCTTAAATGGAACTGGGAGAATGAAAAGTTTGCCAAGATACAGTGTAAACACACACAAATCCCTGAAACTCGGAGGCCCCCAGAGTGATTCTCCATCTGCACAACCTAGTCAGTTCATATAGCTCGATATCTTTCTTCAGGAAAGCTTTCACATAGACTATTAGTTTAAACTATGAAAATTATCATAATATACAATATGAACACCACACTCATGTGTGGATACAAACATTTTGAGTATTCATTAAATAAACTATATTAATAGACACTTTTTTCATTTGTCTTGAGGATGCGATATTTTACTTTTGGTAGGTGTGTGTTTCGGGCATAAAAGGATTCTTAATTTAAAAGAAAACAACAAAACAACACCAGTGCCTCATCTCAATTGTCTTCCCTTGAGTGAGAGAGGGAGCATTTTGCTTTACTCACAAGTGCACAACAGCAAAACAAAACCACACAAGGAAGAAACAGAAGCATAGATCAGAATTCAATTAAAAGGTTGAATGATAATTCAGCATCGATGCGATCGGTCACTTTTTCGGAGTGTAAAATTGGACCGATTCTCAGAGCATATCTGCTTGAAGCAAAGTGCATTCACACACAATCCATCAGCTTAAAGCCTTGATCCAGGCAGAGCTTGGCTTAGCGTAATGCCAGAGAAGAACATAAGCAGGAGGAGGACAGAGAGAAAGAAATAACAGGGGCATCAGCAACACCACTCATGTACCCAGAGCTCCAGACACTCCTACCTACCCCACAGAGCACAAGAGCAAGAGAACAGGCAAGGATGAAGCCTAAAGTAACATGTTCGGCTTGTGAAATAAGTGTTATGTCATATCAAAAAACCCTTGACCTCATGAACATGGTTTAAATAATGGACTCTTAATGGACAGCCAATTGTGGTTATCTTGTTTTGATTGTTTTTGGGTTAAATTTGTTGGCACAGTGCAAAAGTCCTATTTAAAGTTTGTATTTTTCAACCTGAGCACTAATCACGGATCAATGAGCACTAAGCAAAAACAAAAAACAACGAAAGAGTTTCAACACAGAGCTTGAAGAGCCAATGACATCCAATACTTAAATATCAGAATGATCAAAATCCAGAAGCTGGTTTATGATAACCCTTATTTTGGCTCTTTTTTTAGCTACCACACCATTAGCTATGGATGTTATGTGTATAACAGACTGGTAGATAGCAGTAAGTACATATAGTTTTATTGCGATTCTATTAATATTACACTGATTGCTAAGAATAATGTAGATATAGGCCCATATAACAAAATCCTTTATTTATCTACCTTTTGAACATGCAAGCTAACAAAAATGAGAAGTTAGCTACCCGATTATTTATTATTGGGTGGCAGGATACCATGTGGGTTTCCATCAGTATTTCCTAGGGGTGTACCGATGCATTGCGATGCAAAAATATCACAATGTGGATCGTAGAATTTGAGAATGTCAAGTGTTCTGTTTATTATGACAGCTAATTCAACTGCATTTTAAAAATCACTTAATTGCAGCAGACAAATTATTATTTATTTACACAGGAAATGTACACTATTTGGAATTATTCTTGACAAATAAAAAGGTTTGTTATTAAATATATGGAGAAGCTCCAATGGGGCATTTTATTTTAAACTTTTGTCTAGTCAGTTATTTTAATTGAAAGGGACTCAACTCTTGTGTTTAAAAACATAATCAAGAAAATGTGAATTGTTTAGACTTCCGAAATAAAACAAATCATAACAAAATTGAATTGTAAGCCGTGTTTCGGTACACCCATAGTCCTTCCAATAGTGTATAGTTTTGTATATTAGATTGAGATTAGAACATACAAATCATACTAAAAGTGTATTACTTTAAACATATTATTGTTCGAAATTGCCCTGCATTCAGGGCTTCTTTAACATACTGTTTTTTCCATACTGTTGAAAGTGTTACTTGATTCCCGAACTTACTGACTTTCGTTATCAGTATTGGGTCCCTGCTTCTGTAAAGATTTGTCCTGCCAAGCCTGCTGTCATGACCTTAAAGATGAACACGACCAACGATCAATGCTGTAATCTCGATCTGTATTTCTTTACACTCAAAAACAGCCCATAATGGCACTAACTACATTCATCCATGTTTTCAATGGCATCTTGGGTCCCATAAAGATGCAGTACCAATAACTGTAACTGGTTTAGTTCTGAATTCTTTAAACTATTGAGCTATACTATTTGTCTACTGCATTAAATGCCATAAATCTCACAGTCTGGACCGATGTATTTGCCATTAGCTGGACAACCACAGACATTTTAAATGACATATGGTTAAAACAGTACTTTAAGTTCATAGTGAATATGAGTTATGTCTGAACGTTTCACAATACATAAAGTGCTCCTGCTTGGCAGCTTTAAAAAAGGCACCACAAACAACATCCCATGCTTTCCAGCATGTGGTAAAACCACAAGTCTATATTTATTTCTACCTACCCCCTCCATTTTATCCAAACAACCTCAAAAATCTGATTCCTTACGGTATCCAGTTCACTGCTCTGTGAATGAGGTATGACTTAATATTGGGAATCAGTATGGGAGGGTCGATTAGGGGTCTATGGCAAACATTCAGACCCTTGCATGTATGCATGTTCAGTACATACATGTATCATTAAAAGGCACTGAATTGTGAAAACATACCTGACCTCTTTGGCTAAATAAGATGGCAAGGCAACAAAATAGAACTCAAAAACTAAAACGGCATGGGACATGGTGAATAATAGGAAGTTGACTGTTCAACATGTGCGTAAACCGTATGCTATAGCTCGTATCTTCTACAGTCTGCAGAGGACTGCTGCTTTGGTATTCTCCTACTGACATGTAAGAGGAAGAAAAGGTTTGTAAATAACCAAGTACCTTTTTAAAACAGTAACGGTGAAAACACCACCGACGAACCTGTCCACTCACTCACCTCAAATGAAAAACTAAACTACACACAATATTACAATCGGAAATAGAATGCTTTGCTATTACTGGCAAAAAAAAGTGCAGTGTTCAACACAATCCGACATGGCAATTTCTAAAAGTCCAACCGTTAAAATCACTCCAAAGCACAACTGTGTGGCAGTATAGCATGTGATGGCACAACTACGTTAAAGAATAATTACTTTATCACTCTTACTCCTATGATAGAAGATATACTATTCTGCATATTCAAGTGTTGTGGATTGAATAAATCTTATCTTTTAATGATCCAGTTGAGGTGAAACACCGACATGTTCATGAGGCCATAACAGCAGGCTTGTAATGTGGAAAAGTGGAAAATTGATTTAGTTGGTTAGGTAATAATAGATCCATTTACACTCGCCCTAACAAACGCTAACGCATCTGCGAGTCAATATCCCCTAGAATTTGAACTCATCAGATATCAGGTCTGTTCTTACTGTTAATCCATCCTATATTTATACTTTCAATGTGTTGGTGGTCACACTAAAGATAGTTCCCAGAATTGAGTTTAGAATAGATTCCCATCAGCTGAGATAGATACGTGTTCCAGATTTATTCTAGCTCTGCACGTGTGCTGACTCTTTATAGAGAAGTAAAATACCCGTTGACCTGACCAATATTGATCCATACCTCATACATGTCTGCCTGTGTGGAGAGCGGAGGAGGAATGAGCGGATTTAAAGGAATGCTGCTCTGATTCTCACTGTCCCTCTAACCTTTTGGCGGTGCCTGGACCTGCATATAGGTGTGTGTTTGTGTAACGTGTGTAGGGCTGCCACTGGTACTCTGGGATCTATGTGTAGGACAGGTGGGAGCCGTTGGATATCTGAGAGGTGATGCTGGTGCTCCTGCCCATGCTCTGCTCACTGTGCCCCCCTGACGTGGTCCTCCTGAGGGGCTGTGGGCTGTTACGCATCACCATGCTCCCACTGCTCTTTGGCACGGCCCCCAGGAGGGCCGAGTGGCTCCACTGCGAAGGAGCCGCTGCCGAGACGGACGCACCCCATATCTGCTGGCCTGGTGCTCCTCCCTGACCCACGTGGTAGTGCTGGCCAGAGCTGCCGCTCCATTGGGAACTATGGGAACCGGAGGAGTGGGCCCAGCTGGCCGGAGCTCCGGGGAAACTATGGCTCAGTGACTCAGGGGAGATGTTGGCCAGCACCATGTTGCTGAAGCCCAGACGCATGCTCTCTGAGTCGAAAGACTCGATCTCACGGGCCTGGCGCTCCAGCAGGCTGCGGATTCGCTCCGAACGATCGTTCTGCAAGGACTGCATTTCATCCTCGATCTGTGAGACATACAAGAGCATGCGTACACATTAATATCCAGTACCAGACTCAAACTGCTCAGATTAAATACAACAATAGACTGAAAGTAAATATTGAGACTAGGATATGATGAGTAAAAATTGGCCAGTCAGTTCCCTGAGCTTTTTGTCACCCAGTATGTATGCACTCAATAGACCGTTCACTTGGTATGAAATATCCCTTAAGTTCTGTGAGCAGTGTATTGTATTATATGATACACAGTGCTGGCAAAAAGTCAGAGATCACCACTGAATATACTTGTATTTTTCATTTTTAAAAATTTCAAACGTAATTGTTACAAATCAAATAATAACCATAACAATTTAACTGAAAAAGTCTTTTGGTGGAATTTCTTTTTTTTTTAGAATTTATCACTATTTGGTATGTTCCCACTTTTTGCTATAATGGTACTGTGCCACTGGCATGGTCTCCACAAGACTGTACAAAGGCTGACGATCCTAGTTATCCCAGCACATTTTCACAATACAGTTATGGGCCCTGTAATGCCCATCCAATTCTCATTAGAATTATAATAAATACATTGTTCACAAAGATTAAGGGATATTTCAAAATTAATATGAAGCGATTAAAAAAAATAAGCATTTGATTTTAATTTTATTAAACAAGATCATCAGCAAAGCAAAAGTCATAAAGTTCAATTACACAAATAAGATGCAAACTCAATTACTCTAAATGAGTAGTAAGTGATATATTCATGGGGGTGAACAGAAGCATGTTAAACTGGATGAGAGTGCCAGTTCAGTAGGGTGTATGATCACCCAAGACTCCAAAAAGACCAAAAAAGGTGCAGGTGATGCCAGAACCAGTGAAAAGACTTTGGACTGAACGGACTTTACACATCAAATAGGGGTATAATGATTTCAGCTTGTGTAAAATCATAGTATCTTCCACACCTAACAATGTTTTTGGATGGCAAATAGGTGACATTATTTCATCCTTGGATTATAAAGGGCTTTTTGGTAATCGCGTGTTGTGTTTAGAGTATTTATTTAATTTAATGCTAAAGCTCTTACTGTCCATTCATGGGTGTAGTGTTTTTTAAATGAAAATCATCATATATGTGCAAGCAAAACAATCTGATTAATGCAATTAATTTTTTTTTTTTTTTACTGATTTGACAGCACTGGTCCCGGGTTTAATCACAGGATAGAGTCCTTTCTGTGTGGAGTCTGCATGACCTCCCTGTGTCTGTGTGGGTTTACTCCAGTTTCCTCCCACAGCCCAAAGATATGGTGTTAGATGAATTGGCGTCTATAAAACGCCCTGAGATGAATTGACATCCCGTCTGGGGTTGTTCCCGCCCTTGTGCCCAGAGTTGCCGAGAGAGCACTGGTTCGCCCCCAACACCGTGTGGATTAAGCAGAAGATAATGGATGGATGGATGGATGGATGGATGACAGCACTGGTATATAATTATGTGACTATCACACTTTCTTTTGCAAGTCACTTTTTCACATTGCATTCAGTATGTTATAACCTTGACAATATTTGTAAAATACTATAGAATTCTTTGTAAATAACACATGTATTAGTGAAGAAGAAGGGACGAAACAGTTCTAGGTATGTTCTATGTGTGTGTCTATGCAAACTGGCCCAGACCTTCTGCTCCAGCAAAGCCCTGCGTAGAGATACTCTCTGCTCCAGCTCCTTCCTTTCTCGATCCTGCTGTGCGTCTGTCTGCATCTTAATCTTGCTCTGATACGCATTTAGCAGTTCCAGCTCCTGCTGCAGCTGCATCCGCAGCACCTGACACTCCGCCTCCTGGGCTTCATCCAGTCGCAACTGTGAAAGACACAACAATTCAATGTCAATAACCACACTCTCATGGAGGAGACTGCTAGTCTGATACATTGATCACTTACAGCCTGTGTCGAGAGCATGTCGTTGATGGAATGGTCATACTGCTCAGCGAGGATGGCCAGCTTGCGTGTCTGCTCCTCTTTCAGTCTCTTCAGCATGGTCTTGTGTTCAGACTTGGGCGTGTTCTCCAGCAGGTGATTCCTCAGGGCCTTGTACTGTCGTGTCTGGATCTTACACGTGTCTTGGAACTGCTTCTTGATTTGGAGCTCTTTGGACTGATGGAAGGACAGTGGGTTAGTATAAACAGGGAAACACTTAAATGAGGATAAACAAACAAAGCATGAGTACTGGAACACAATACCTCCTGGATAGGTCCCAATGTCTCAATAATTGTACTAATTACACCATTGACTATACTTTAAGGTCACATTTGTTTCTATAGCAACTTTACAGTGTAGAATTGTCTTAAAGCAGCTTTAGAAATATCCATGTCCACAGACCTAACTCAGGAGGCCTCGGGCAACAGTGAAAAGGAAAAACTCTTGGGATGACCAAGTCTCAAAAACTGAATTTTGGGCCAGCCAACATGTTATAAGAAAGAAGATTCATAAGATTACAGTAAAAATGAAAACGTAATAAAATAAAATATAACATACTATAATTAATTAAACAGAATACAATATTACGAAGAGCATAATGAAATACAAATATAAAGCAAAAGTATGTATAAGAAATCAAATAATAAATAGAATCAGAGAGAGTGAGTGAGTGAGTGGGTGAGTATCTGCATTATTTATTGACTCCTCGGGGGTAGGTTTTGGTGGCATAGAATGCTCAGTTAATGGAAGGAGGGGTGGGGGCATAATTGCCCTCGAGTGTGGTTGGAGTAACAGCATGAGGACTAGAGCGGATCATGATAGCAGCTTGAGAAGAGGTGGGACTGGCACTAAAAGAGCACCCAGTAGAAAAGGATCTCAATATTCATTATCTAGACATCCTTACATTAAAATTCTGCTATTTTCAGTTATGTCAACACAATACTGTCGTGCAAGGGGCTTCACTTGCTTATTGCTGTTGTTCATCTGAAGCAGAGACACTTCTGCTACAATCAATTCAGCACCAGACCTAAAATACAAACACTACATCAAAACTAGGGGGATCCTGCAGGCTTTACCTTGAGGCTCTTGGGCTGTTGGCGGACCTCCATGACGTGTTTGCGCCGAAGCTCTCTCTCTCTGCGCTTATTGTACTCCATCTGGTTATTGAGCTCGGTCTGGTGCTGTAAGCGGATGAGCTCAGCTCGGGTTTTCTGGATGGTGCTCAGATGCCTAAACTCCAGCTCCTGCATAGACTCATGGTGGCGCAAAAGCATGGCATGTTCCAGGTCCTTCTGAGTCTGTCTTTTGTTCAACTCCTTTAAAACACATTAAAGCATTTGTCAGTCAGACAGGAAAAAACACATGGTGCAGACTGCGTTACTTGTGCTCTCAACTTTACGTCGCTAAAAAGATTGCTGTACTGTCCTGCTCAGATTACGAATATCCACTGGCACCCGGATGTTCCCAGTGACAAAAATCTTTGAACAGACCCTAACCCCACAGCACAGTTCCTGTTTTCCTTCTCAACAGAGTGGACTAATTTAGCTGGCTTATAAATACAGACATTCATGTCAATTTAACATCAATCAGAATCATGTTTGCTTGCCTCTCTCGCCAAGTCCTGCTCCACATTGTGACGAGAAACAAGAATGCGCCGCTTGAACCTGCGGCACTCGAGCTCCAGGTACTGACGCTGCCTACGTAAAAGGTTAGCCTCCTCCTCCGCTTGGAAGTGCTGCAAGTTCTCCTTCTGCTTGGACAGCCACTCCTGCTTCTCCTTCTTTGGTGTGGACTGATTCTCATTTAGTTCCTGAAGAGGAATAAACGTGATCGAATGAAGGACATACAGACAAAACTCTATCAATTTACTAGAACTGTACAGATGGCAGATTTCTTTCTATAGGACTTTTTTTTTTACAACAGAGCATTGCACAGTTGCTGCTTTGCATGTCCATTTGAGAAAGCCTAGAGCAACAGTGGCAAGGAAAACCCCAAATGCATGAAGAAAAAAAACCATCTTTGAGCAGCGTAGTAGTCTGTAAACGTAGAATATGCAAGAACTAATCTAAATTACCTAAGTAATAAATGTACAGTAATCGTATACTTGTAACAGTTAAACAGAATAATAAAAGAACGTTTACCAAAATTGTAAAAATAATAATCTGAAGAAAATATTATGACAAATATAATAAAATGCATGTTATTGAATGTTGCAGTGAGAAATCTGTACTGATTGCAGATTATTTGCAATCTATTCAAAATATCCATTCTTGTAAAACAAGAAAAAGTTTCAGTAATTTTTACAGCTACTACTCACACAATCGAAATGTTAGGCAAATTGATTGGACCATACCAAAATGGGGACTACCTGTAAGATTATGTAAAAACAGTGTAGCCGTTTCATACATGGGAATGCAGGCCATAAAATGACACATTCAGATGGGATTATCATCACTGAGATACTCATTACATTATAAATACATTACCTCACATCTCCATGTAAAAAAGTATCTAATCCATTTACAGCTTTTCTTTCATTGTTAGAAAAGAAAAATGCCATGCTATACCATAAGTAAAAAAGGAGGCACAGAATTAAGTATTAAATGATCCAAATGTCACTATTTGAAGTTATGTAATCTAATTAATACTCATTAATTACTAGACTCTTCCTCTACTGGCCAGGACTTCCACAGACCAGGTACTATTTGGGAGGTGACACTGATATGGTGGGGTGAGTGAGTTTGCTACAAGCATGTAAAGATGAAATTGCATTCTCGTATTTTCTCCTGATGGATATAATTAAGAATGTTGTAAATCATTGAATGTTCGTCCTAAAAACTACAAATGTGGGCTACTTAAAAAAAAACAACAACCAAAAAAAAAAAAAACAATCTACATCAAAATGCGTAAAGGAATCAAATCCCTCTGTATGCGCCTAGAGGTTGCCAAACAATTATGATCACTAATTAATGAAGTTAAAAATATTCCTCTGCTCCAGTCCAGATTTGGGAAATTAGTTCTCTAACCTCTTTGAGTTGCTCCTTGCGCAGTTTGTATTCCCGTTTCTGTGACTCCAGGAAGCTGTTAAGCTCCTTTTTCTGCTGGCTCTGAATGTGCTGTTGGAACTTCTTCTCGTCGTTGGCAAAGGTCTTGGCCTAAGCAGAGTATTCAATTAAAATAGAGGATCAACAAACTGGTAATACTGTGGAAAACAGAACTAGATCACATGACAATGAAAAAAATCTGTATTCATTTAAGCCAGTCTAAATGAGCAGCTGAATGAACCAGAGCACAATGCATAGCCTATTAACTTGTGCTCCTGGTAAAAAGGCAATGTGCGGAATATGATAGAGCTGTACAGTACATCTTTTTCCATGGATGCCTGGTGCTTCTTAACAAGTTTGTCCATCTCAGCGGCGAAGCTGTTCCTCTGGCTCTCCAGTTCCTTGTCAAGTTTGAGCCTGTGCTCGTCCATGTCCGCCTTCAGCTTGTTCTCCAGAGCCAGCAGCTGCTTCTGGTGCTGACGCCGCATACGCTTGTATCCAGACATCTGCTCTCGCAGCTCCGAGTTCTGCTCATGCTCCTGGATCTGACGGGTCACCTACAACACACAACTCACTTCTGAGCGCTCATGTAATGTATATGAAACAAAAACTTGCAATCTTAAATATAATTCTGAAATTAACTAAATAAATAAGTAAAATAAAAAACACAAAGTAATATGTCTTAAAATGTTCTTGTTTGAGTTTAGTGTAGATTAGGGTGAAAATGGCAGCTGCTTGAAGAGAGGTTTGCCAGTGACATGACTCGGAGGATTTGAACAATTTGGGGACATTCTGATGAATGTTTAATGCTGTCATGTTGACCAGAGATCTCATTTTGCTTGTTACAGCTAGGGGTGTGAGATACGTATCATCTACCGTAATATCTTAATTGTTGTTTGTGCGAGCTGACATTATTGAGTACGGTGCTCACTTTGCAAAGAACGCTCAAAAAACACGTCTCAAGTGTTTACGTATTCACAGCCACATGTAACCACAAACCAGGTTTTAAGTAAAAGTGCTGAACTGAAAAATGAGGTGTTTACTTTTATAGAGGTGGTTTGGTTTCGAGAAGACCGACGTTTGTCTGAAATCGATTGCCCTTATAGACAGCATGTCAACTAACTTATATAACCACTTACAAACTAACCACCATAGAGAATGATGATGTCAGGAATCAGCTGTCCACAACAGGCTTAAACCAGTCAAGGTACCAAGAAGAAAAAAAAATAAAAAATTCAGCAATCCTCAGCGGACTCATTGAAAAGACACGGTCCCAGTACAGACTGGATGAAAAACAAAGTTCCAAGAAAGACAGTGTAGTCTAATTATTCTTATCTTCTATTATTATTACCTTATAAAATCGCCATAACATTAAAATGCCATTTTCTGTCAATACTGCACACCCCTACTTGCAGCTACCAATAAAGCATCTGTTTAAAAAAAAAATAAATTTTTTAACAATGCCAATTATGGCTTTATAATATGTGACATTTCTGTGAAGATCAAGGAACTTGGACAGAATGTTTTCAGGCATGGCCACACCTCCAGCAATCAGAGATGTGGAAAAGGGCCACCGGTTATTTTACTGTGCATGCTGAGAGAGTAAATTGCACAGCGAATGGTTTCTGACCAGTGAAATTGTGCGGATGGTCTCAAAGTGCTCTCTGTTGCGATAGTGACGGCGAGGAGTCTGTGCAGGTGGGGGCTGCTCCTCTGTTGGCTCGCTTGGAACTTCTGGTGTCTCCTGATGACTTTCCTCCTCCTCCTTCAATGAAACAAAACAACCAGTCAACTTAAAGCAGGGTTGAATAAAAAACTGACGCAAGTTTTTTGCTTGTGGACAGTATGCTAGTATGTACAGGCCATAACGTTGTGTTCATAGATTTGTTTTGTGCAAAAGAACACAGGAACTTATTGCAGGATCATCACAATAAAAATTTACCCAATCGAAAAACGGGGAGCTCATTCAAAATGTAGGCAGCCATGTTTGAATTTTAATTTCTATGCACCATTTAACAGGGTGTGGAGAACATTAAGCTATTTTGACACTGTTGTTAGCGTGGTTCGTAGTGCGGCACGTCACTTATTGTTCATTTTTACTTGCAATATATTGGATTTTGTTGCATTGCAGTCAATATGGGAGTTCAAATAAAATAAAACAAAAAATTCAGCCAAGCATAAATATTTTTTAGGATGTATATCCATAAATAATGTACTCCATCATGCCAAAACCATTTCAACATACCACATTTCACCCAGCTCTAAGGCAGTGCACTGACCGGCTTGAGGTGTATGACGGAGCTGTTGGACATGACAGTGTGATCTCCTTCCATCAGGTCCAGCTCGCTCTTGTTGTCCTCAGTAGCATCGGGCAGGCTGTTGACGGAGCTGCTCTGCGAGCTGGCACTAATGGACATGCTAGGGATGGACTGACTGCTCCCCACACTATTCACTGTGCCTGTACGCCCAGCACTGTGCTCCGGCTCCTACGAAAACACACAAAGACCATCACTGCAGCCAGCTGAGGTTCCTAGGAGGCTTAGCATATAGTGAAGCCATTATATACACCGCTCACAAAACGAGCAGTTCTAAATGAATATGAAGAGGATCCCACAAGAACTGCTGGACAATCAGATCCTGTCCATGCCCCAACACTGTCAGTGTGTTTTGACAGTCTCGGGTGACCATACGCCCTCCTGAACAGTCAATGTGTGGCACTCTCATCCAGTTTAACATTCTTCTGTTCACCACTATGAATATATCACTTACTACTCAATCATTATAATTGAGCTGAACAACTTTCTTTGCTTCTTTTTTAAATCGCTTCATATTAATATCCCATATTTTTGTGAGCAGTGCATTTGCATTCCACTTGCACCGAGTTATGCTACATCTATCCCAAAACCACAAACTGCCATTTCCTCATTTTATTGTTGAAACTCATTTTATTGACCTGGGTATCTAATCACAGCGGATAAACCTGAACGTGTCAACTATAACAAAACTATTCGCCCTAATCTCCCTCCTCTGGTTGGCTTGAGACAACTTACATTTGTTTAATTCTTACATTAAACATCCAAGTCTCTGAGTCTTGGGTTCTATCCTCGTAAGGTTTAGGGCTTCCTTGCCACTGATGCCCTAGGCTTGCTCAACACCGGATTGGTAAGAAGATAATCTAAAATATGCATTGACACAATGCTCCATTGTAAAAAATGATATATAAATGAATCTGACCTTGTTTTTTAAGTTTGTTGTCACATAGACATCACCCCAAATACACTGCATATCACTCAAGTTTTGTGAGTTATGCTATGTATATTCATGAGGTCTGTTACGTCGCTATCCTGCCACTGAAAACTTCTCTCACTGCTGTAATCCAACTTCCCTCGTCCTGCCATGTATCAGATATGTATAAGATTTCAATAGCACATATGAAAGCAGCCCAAAAATGAAAATGTTAATTCATTTTAGAAACATGTCTGAATCACACATGATTTCGGATTTGAGCCACTTTTGCCTACTGTGTGAAAGCAGCCTAAATGACTGGAACTGTACAGTAACTGGTCTCCAAGATGTCATTATTAAAAAGAGCACAAAAACAAAGACAGCCTGAATATCCATCATGGATGCCACTTTGAGAACCAGAGATTATGGACCATCTGACTGTGCAGAGTTTGTATGAACAGTAATTCTAACCTCCTCTTCGTCCTGTGCTTCTGCCACTGGCCCATTATTTGGCTCCTGGAAGAGGATCTTCTTCATCTTGCGGTACTGCAGGTTGTCCAACTCTCTTACAGCATCTTTGGTGCGTTGGATTAGGTCCATTAGCACGGACTCGGCTCTCATACGCAGTACAAAGTCATGCTGCAGCAGAGCAAGAGGAAGCAGCACCACAGGGAGTTAAATAAGTTCAACATAAGGACAAATGCAAGTTAATACCCAGCCATTGCCTAACCTTTCATTAAAAAATCCTTTAGTCAGCATTCAAATGGTAGCTATTAGAGGAAATGGTACCAGCAATAACAAGGTAATATCACGGGACAACACGATTATCTGTACGATGACGCTGTAAGGGCAGCAATTACAAAAACATATAAACAGCGAATAAATTCTAACAATAAACTCGGAATATATGAAAAAAAAATTATCTGTAAAAATAGCTTGTTTTTGATTAGCAGTGTTTGTCATGGACAGTTTGATTTTTCCACCTCAATAAACACAATTTTAAATAAACACATCATCTTGCGCAACCATTTCAGTGCTTTAATACTTGATACAATCTGTTTCTGATTTGCCAGAAAAGCTAGTGTTTCTTTGTTCGTTAGTGCTATGTAAAAGTAAAAGAAGAGGATCCCACAAGAACTGCTAGATAATCTGATCCTGTTCATGCCCCATCACTGTCAGTGTATTTTAGCAGTCTTGGGTGACCATACACTCTACAGTCAATGTGGGGTACTCTTTTCCAGTTTGAAATACTTCTGTTCACCCCATAAATGTGAAAATTGAGAGAAAATTGCATCTCATTTGTGTAATCAAACATCTTACTTTGGCATTCCATTTGTTTTTTGGATAATCTTGATTAATAAAATTAAATAAAATGCTTCTTTATTTTAAATTCGTTTCGTATCAATTTTGAAATAGCCCCTACTTTTTGTGACCAGTTTACTTTAATCAGTGGCCCTAAGCCACCTTCGTACACAGGAGACACTGAACAGATTTTTAGTCTCACAGCACAACTTTAGTGTACATACCTGCAATAGCTCTTCAGAGGTGGGTCTGTCCTGGGGTAACTTCTGCAGACAGGAGTCGACAAAGTTTCTAAAGAAATCCGTCCTGAGGAAGGAGGAAGGGCTGACTTTAATACATGCATAGTGCATGCGCTTCAGCACGGCGCTGCAGACCTAATTAAATAATGTATGGCGGGGCACACACACACTCCGTTTGAAACAGAGAATAATCAATATGCTCTGCACTCACCATTCACTTGACTGCAGTGTTGGGCTCTCGTTCTGTGCTATGTGGTATAAGGCACTCATTGCATTCATGTTGAATAGAGGAGGCTTCCTCTCCGCTACAGAGAAACACGAGACAGTAAATATTAAAATGACAGTACAAACAAGCTTTAAAAATCAGACACAAATCCCTGAATTGATGTTTATTTAAAGCATGTGCATGTGCCAACTCACCTAATTCAATACAAGTGATACCTAAGGACCAGACATCAACTTTGCCATCATACTGACCCTCATCCATAGCCAAGATCACCTCTGGAGCCATCCTAAGAAGGAAACAGGATTTATCCAAACAACAACCTAACACTGCTGTCATACCAATGCAACAAAATGACAGAAGAATCTGAAGAATGCATAACATGAATGCCTTCAAAACCTTCTACGCCAAAGGAATTTCACTCCATTCCTAGATGTAATCTACAAACCACTCCAAGTACTGACACCACCAACATGTAATTCTTACTATAATTACCAGGGCTCTAGCCTCATTTTCACTCGCCAAGCGGACGTGACTTACTTTCTCAATTGGTAGCACCGACTTCTGATTTGGTTGCACGCATTTTTAATATTAAATCAATGACCATACATGTTGATGAATCATTTTCTTAATGCATGGATGTACATAAACCATGGCAGGGATCTCTATTCGCATTAAACAGTAATAATATGAAGTAATAAGTTGGTGGCAAGGTGTGTTATTACACCACAGATAGTTGCTACAGAGTGCTAATGACAACATCCATTTATCTTTTTATTTACAGTTGTACCTCGGGACTTGGCTGGGTGTGATTCTTGGCTCATTTTGAGTAATTAAAAAAAAACAAAAAAAAAAAACACTGCTTTGGTCTCACAATAGCTTGTCATCTCACTGCACATGTCCTCTGTAATATGTTTTCATAGGTTTTTGAAATATAATCTCAGTACAAATAAGTCACCATTGGTCCTAATAAGGTTAGTGATAACAGCCAAGCCAAAAAAAATAGTAAGAGGCAGAGAATACATTTAAATGTATTTAATCTAATTATTGCCTTTTCAATATCACGTC
>JAUZST010012590.1:0-36205 GCA_034779995.1 Parotocinclus haroldoi
GTCCAATCCAATAAATCTCTCCTTTCAGCTCCATGCCTGACTGAACCACACACAGAAATCACCTCTGGCTAAAAATGTGGAATTCGTCTTAATCACCGACAGTGGCCTGTGGTGCAGCCTTACGCCAAGACTCATCAGCATCTGTTGGACCGAAATACACAACAAATCTGATGAAAATGAAAAAGTCAAAAGACTCAGGAATACACTGAAGTCTCATTTTCATTCTTATTGACTTAGTTGAACAATCTTCTTTTACAGTTGCTAGGTAATTAGTCCCAGGATGGGTGACTCAGTATTTACACCTAATACAGCTCCAAGGTAATTACCAGGAAGGTTTGTGTGTTTAACACAAGGTGACAGATTACTGAAAAATAGCGGTGACAGCTTTAGAAGTGGGTAATTTAAAGCTTGACCACAAGAGGAATTACAACAAGAGGGATTTAAATAGAGAAAAATTTTTGTATACACATCTAATTTAACACAACATTGAATGTTGGAAGAAGATTACACCTTGCATACATTCTATAATGTATTCAATGTTATTATAAATGATTTTAATAGAACATGGCAATGCTTTGACTCTTGTAAGAAGTTGGTTGATAATGCCCATGTCCCAGACATAACAATTAGTTAAACTGCTTTTAATCATTACTTTCATCTGTGTAAAGTCTGCACCACAAGATAAACACGTGGCAGAGACTGTAGTGCATGTCACAAAGCTTTACAAAAAAATAAAATGAGTTTTTGTTGGCTCCCCTGTTCAGCAATAACTAGGACTAAATATTTTTGGTAATTGTTTATCTGTCCTGTACAATTGCTTGGAGACATTTTAGCTCATTCCTCCATACAGAACAGCTCTGGGATATTCGGGAGTTTTCTCACATGAGCTGCTTTCACAGCATTTCTATTGAATTAAGGTCAGTACTTGGCCATTCCAAAACATTAACTTTAATCTTCTTTAAACGACTTGTGTGCTTAAATTCTTTGCCTCGCTGCATGAATCACATCCTGCAAAAATTCAGACCCAGAAAGGCCACTTTTTTCCGACAGCCTTCAGGATTGTCCATGTACCACGCCATAAGTTGCAATGTTCTATTTGGAGAGCATTAGCTAAATTCTTTAGAAATGGGTGTGTAACCTTTTTCAACCATATAAGCATCCGTTTCTGCTCTTGTTAAATGTTAATGTTCTTATGTTTGCTGTATTTCCATCACATCTCAGACCACCTGTAACAAAAGTTCACCCTCCATCAAACCTCATCTGCTTACACGACTGTGTGCAGTACATAAAACAGCCTGATTACTAGACAGCACCAAGGGAAAGGTCCAAGACTGAGCCTCTCGTCACAGCTGAGGCTCTCTCTCATACAGGGAAAATGACAACAATCTGGTATGGACCTGCTCATCAATTCTGACAAGGCATGTCGCACATTGGAGGCAATTATCCTTAACATCCATCAGGGGAGAACAAACTATTCAAGGTCTGTTTAAGAACAATCAGCATGCGTAATTGAATATGCCTGGGTGTGATTGATGGAAGCAAGTGTATGGTGAGAAACTCAGGGGAGAACCAGAGACAATGTCATGCTCACCAGAGCTCTCCTGGGTTACATGTCAGGCTCGGTGTACTCAGCTGTTTCATCTGTTGTGTGAAAACCTACAAAAACTTCAGTAGCATTAACTGGCTGTTATATAGTATTCACAGTATTCACTTTGTTGTAATATGACATTAGCTACATTGTTTATGCTATATGAGTTTAAGAGATGTATTATAGAAATCATTGGTTTATTTTAATGGAATCAGCTATGACCATTGAGCCACACTTTAAGAACACATTCATAATTTATAGTCTAAAGCAGTTTGCCTGACAGGAAAGAGATTTGCTTCCAGCAGTGGTTCAGTTCACACTCACCCCATGGTGTCATGCTGTGGTCACCTGGATCTGCACCTTTGGCTTGTAGCTGATTGCATTTCAGTGTACAATCCAGGTAATTGTGAGTTAACAGCATTGTTGAACTGTCGCCGAATTGTAAAATACATTTGAGAAAACTCAGGGACGAGATATAAAATGCATTTAGAAGGTCTTCATACCCTTTCCTAAACTGAAATTGTCCCCCATCATTCCACATTCAATACCCCACAATGAGAAAGTGAAAACTGAATATTTGCAAATTTATTTAAAAGAACAACAACTAAAATGTAACTTTTAAAGTAAAAAAGTATTAAAAACTTAAGTATTCAGACCCACTGCTATGACACTTGAAACCAGTCTGGACTTTATGGCAGAGTGGCCAGACAGAAGCCTCTCCACAGTAAAAAAAACAAAAAAAAAACACATGAAAGCCCATCTGGAGTGGGTCAAAAAACTCAAAAGGACTCTCTGATTGTGAGAAACAAGATTTTGTGGCCTGATGAAAAGGTCTGCCATAAAGCTTAGATTGGCCAGAGTGCCGCAGTAATGGTCGACCTTCTGGAAGTTTCTCTCATCTGCACACAGGATCTTTGCAGCTCAATCCGAGTGCCCATTGGATTCTTGGTCACCTCTCTTACCAAGGCCCTTCTGTCCCAATAAATTGATTTTGTGGAAAAGCCAGCTCCAGAAAGACTCTTAGTTGTTCCACACAAATTGTTTTTTTGTAGCCTTCTCCAGATTTATGGCTCCACACAACCCTGTCTCTGAGCTCAACAGGCAGTTCTTTCCTCCTCATAGCTTGGCTGTGGAAAACACACACAAACCCACACTAGATTAGTTAATGCAACACCTACCCCTATCCCTGCCTCTGACTTTAATCTCAGTCAACAAAATAAAATATTGGTTTTGTTATAAATAATGCAGTTTCTGTAAAAAAAGCTCATCGAATGTATTCTCAAAAGCATCAAAAGTCAAACACACACACACACCTATACACAGACACACAGCAAATTTTATTAAATACATGTGTTTAACAGCTTGTACAAATGGTAATGCAAATATCTAATCAGCCAAGCATATGGCAGTAATATAGGCAGATAGGTTGTATTTAAATTTTTGAAATGTTAAAATTTTCTTATTTCAAGCTGATCTGATGGGGTGTGGTTAAAGAAATTAATACAATGTGCAACAGAGGAGCAACAATCCGTCTTGTTAGGAGCATACCCCGACCATATAACTACTGAATACCATTTCGAGTTGCTACAGTGGAATTCTCTAAATGGGCTAGCCTGCCGCATCATTTTTACGCTTTGATTTTCAGGGTGTCTTTGAACTCTATCCTCTGTAGGGTAATAGTATAAATTTCCATTAAACTATGTGGTATCCTTTCATTCCTAACACATTAGCCAGTTCATCTCAAGACAGTGTTGCTTTATGTTCTTGAGCAGTGTATTTTGTAAATATATACATTTTATAAATGACTAAAGACTAAGGTTTTTTCAGAATTAACTGTCTCACTTAAGTCTGTTTTAGAAAACATCCCTATGGCTGCAGGCCATCTCTCCTTCGGATAAAAATCACCACACCTGTGCCAAGCTACAGCTTTACAGGCTCCTAAATTGCAGTGGCATTTTCTTTTCCATGAAGCGAATTGCTTCCTTTAGACATGTTTTTGTACTGTGAACAGTAGATCTCATGCTGTGTTTGTGAGCAGGAAAATTAAGATGTTGGCTCTGGCTATCAAATTCTATTCAGCTAAGACTGCTGGGGCCAGATTGTTGCCTAAAATGTATGAGTTGTTAGAAGCAAATCATATTTTTTTGTGACAGACTTGAATGCTGTTCTGGACAAGGGTGTGTGATGGATTCCAACATTTGTAGTGACAATAATACGCTCATGTACTACCAAATCATCTGAAAAATATATCCATAAAACATGTAAGAAGAGGCAGCATGTGCATGTCTATACATACATATTCAGGAAAACAGTTTGAGATGATTTGGGCTTTGTGAGCTTTCCTGATACCACTACAAACAAATTTAATGGTAACTGGCTGTCTATGGCAGGACAAGTAATGGGCAGAGTAACAACAAATTTCCTTCTGCTAGGCACCTAAAAACGGCCGGGCAGAGACAGGAGCGTGTATTGGCACGTGCCACCTGTATCTGAATGGGCAATGAAAACAGTGGGAGCGGCTCATGCTTGTTGGTGGCCAGTTCGAGCTGGCCAATTTAGATCCTTTGTACTACTTCAGCAAAATGTTTCATCAGAACATGCACCTCCTATTTAGGAAGATGTTCTCCTGACCTCCACAATAACTGAATTCGGAGGCTGCTAGATGATGCAAATCCATTATTCTAGCAGTTTATACTGCTCCAGAAGCCAATATTGATGCTTTATGCCTCCCTGGCTAATTGACTACGGCGATCTTTGGCTTGTTTGAGGCAGTTTGGAACTTTAGCTCCATAGTGAATTGTATCTCACTGAGAATAAGACTATTTTCATGCCGTAAAGACAGCAGCACTTGGAAGGCTCATTCTGTAAAAATGCCAGGTCTGCTGCTCTGCTTAATGGATATGCCAATCAAAAAACATAGTGTATGCTATCTATGCATCCCATACAAAGTCAGTGGCAAACAAAATAATAGCGCTTGAAAGCAGCAAACAAATTGATAAAATGCTCTCAACTATTGTGTTTTCTTCCATTTATTTTCCTTCTTTCAATTATTACACTATGCTATTCTCACTTGGCAGTGCCATTCAGGGAGTCCTGATCTTCTACCTGATGACCTTCAGCATTGCCTTGGAATTGTGAACTGCACACCTAATCTGGAAGAGCTGCCCAGTATTGAGACTTTCATTGGCATGCTTTACAAGACTGTGTTCAGTCAAATTCCTAAACAAAACCACTTTCCCATTTCTGATGTCAGTTGAGGTCATCCCACCTGCCAGCTTTGCATTGCCCAAGACTTATTTACCCAAGTTCTGCTCAAATATAATGTAAATGTATATATTGTATATATACATGTAAATATTAAGAGTATCTTTAACATAAAATTCAAAAGATATAAATGTATCAGAGATACTACTTAAAAACTGAGTAAAACACCATCTATGCAGCATTCTTAGTGGTACTGTGTTAGAGAATAAACTGATATACACATGCTATGCCTTTTTATGTATGGAAATTCACAATATGGATACAAACATACAGTCATGGAGTATTACAATCTTGTCTAGAGAAGGTCGTAACACTTAAGGTATGTAAAATAGACCTAGTAATTCTGTTTGCCAGACACCTAAAAAGCATTGTTAGACAGCATTATGGCAGAGGCTCAACAATTGAATGTAAAAATGTATATAGTTTATACTTAACAGGGAATTTACAGGTAGGGGGAACAAAGAAAGCAGTACTACAAACCCAAATTAGAAAACGTTGAGACTATGGAATATATAATAATAATAATAATAATAATAATAATAATAATAATAACAATAATCATCATCGACATCATCATAATAATAATAATGATGTATAAAAATAGTGATGCATTAGTCTAGTATATCTGAGTTTCCTGTCAGTGTTTTGGAACATGTTGGGCAGCACATACAAGAGTGATTGTGCCTGTATCTGTGCAGGGAGACACCAGTTGGGGATTTTAATAAAATCAAAATGTTAAATGCAAAAGAAAATCAAAATTTGGTGCAGTCACCTATGTTAGAACAGTTGCTTCACAACTCTCATGCCTCGTTATATCCCCACATTAGAATCCATGTCCATTATCATGTCACCACCCTGTCCGAATGGCTTTTATGGTTTAAGTGCAAGTAGTGTGAGATTATGTGTGCTCTATGATAAACTGGATCCCTCTCTAGGGTTGTTTCTGGGCTGCGTTCTGTGCTCCCAGCTAGGCATTGTTTTTGTCATTGTCCTGACCAGGATTAAACATATACGACAATTCATGAATGAGCGAATATGTGGTGGTCAATGCTGATATTCAGTTAATCGCTGTCTTTGAAACAATGCAGGATATTAGCTGTTTAGTCAATACCAGTTTCTTATATAGCATTGTTGAGTAAGGCATAATACATGTTCAGACAACATTCAGACAACAGTGTATCATGGTCATTAAGGCATACCTGCACTGTCAACCAACATCTGGTCGGCATCATGAAATACTCAATTACGCAAGCTACGTTTCTATAAACGTTCATACACTGGACATACTTATGAATATATACTGTGGATAATTAATCCGATATTGTTATAGACAATTTATACAATCTTAGCAACTGTGGATAAATGGTCATTTTCAAGGTCCCAAAGGTGGCAACTTGAATTTGAGGTTGAATTTGAAACCTGGACCTTCTGGTCTATAGTCCAGTACCTTAGCCGCTAAGCTACCATATAATAGAATATATAGTGATCACTATGCCAGTTTGTGGACGCCACAAGTATCAGTATGGAGTGCCACAATAGTATTGCTGTCACAACAGCCTTCTTGCTTCTGCGAAAACTTTCCACTAAATTTTGGATCATGATGGTGTGGTGGGGCACAGATGTTAGATAGTAAGTCCTGGCTCACAGCTGGCATATCAATTTATCTCAAAGGAACTGAATTTGGAAAGACGGAAAAATGTAACAGGAAATGTCACCTGTAAAATGTGACAGAAAGTAACCGCGATTCAATACAACAACTACTGCTATTTTTAATCTATTCCATTGCATCGATTCCATGCTGGGGCAGCGCAGAAAGTGCATCATTTAGTGTCACCTTACAGCTTCAGTGTCCCCAGTTTCATCCTGACCTTGGAGTCTGCATGTCCTCCCCGTGTCTAAATGTGTTTACTCCAGGTATTCTCGTTTCTTCTTCTACAAAGACATGTGTGTTAGGTTAATTGGAGTTTCAATTGTTAGGTTAATTGGAGTAAGCAAACATACATATAAGCTTACCAAGTGATGATTCAGTCGCCACGGTGACTGTCAGGGTGAAAACAAGTTGCATGAGGCCAAACTAATTGAAAAGCATGGTGTACAGTGCACACGCACACAGGTTCCTTTAAAGTGGCTTTTACTCTATCCTTTATCTACAAAAAGAAATGGGTGTTATCGCATGTATCACCCACTCCAGAGGAGGAATTGAGAGTTGTTTTGTAGACATTTCTGAAATAATTATTTATTGGTGAGGGTTAACTCACTGTTTATCTTTATAAATAATATAAATAATAATACTTCATTATCTTTATCTTTATGAATATCTATTACAATGTCTACCCATAGAAACCAGAAACCATAAAAAATCACGAGAAAAAAGAGATGTTGACATGAAATGAAATGAGATCAAATGGGGAGAATAATTAATCTCCTGTCTATCAGGTTTTTCTCCCTAGCTAAAGAGTTCACTAATGTTGCCTTTCCTTGTGCTTTAGCACATATCTGAACACTTTTCATGTGTACCAATGATTTCTTTGGTTTAATGTGAAGTACTTCTGTAATAACTAATTTGCTAAATAATAATGCTAGCTCAGTTTATGACTTTGCTCTCTGCAATGGTCCTCCCTATGACATTATTGTATAGAGAAAATGAATATATGAATAGATCCCACCGGACTAATGAACTCATTTGTTTAATTGAGATTAAGACAATTAAAAAGCAATGCTAGCAATGTACCTCAAAGTAACATTGGGAGAGATTTCCATATTTCAGTTCTAACTTTTTCTCGATTTGGCTTGGAATGCATTGTCTTGTTAAAAAAAAATTTGGAAAACTGGAAAACATGTCATCCTGAAGGAATTAATGGTGCTCTAAAATCTGATTCTACTTTTCTGCATTAATCCAGCCATCACAAACTGCAAATGGCCTTTGCTAGAAGCACTGACAAAGCTCCATGCTGTGACAGACCCTGGATTTTGGATTTCTATGTGAGGTCTTTGGTCCAGAGCACACATCATCCATTTTCCCCAAAGAGGAATATTAATTTATCTGACCACAATACAAATTTCTATTGTAATGGTTCATCCTAGATGCCTCCAAGCCCAGAGAACATGGTGACACATCAAACAAATGACTGATTAGAAATGAATTATTTTTGGTTACTAAACCTATGTTTAGGTTGATGTAGTGTTTGCATTATTTAGCTATTATAATACACATGGAAGGTCCTCAAAAATCATAAAGTGATACCAGCATAAGTGTGTATGGATGGATTTGATGTGATTTGCTCAGGTTAATCGATACTAATTAATATTACAAGTACAGGTGAGGTTCTCCTATAGGTCAGACAAATGTACTTACTGAAAAGTCTCTTCTCCTACACTCACTATTAACATGAGAGAGAGGTCACTTATTCATGGACACAATGTAAATAGCACCAAAGAAATGAAAGGAGTAATGATTGTAAGTCTTCACTGTCTGTGGCTGCAAGTAATGACAACAAATTACCTAAAATTTTCAGATATCACACTTAAGCCTGGAAATGAAACACTGGCAGACAGATGGGATGGGACAACTGGAAATATCATTGCTTTTCTGGCAGGAAAGGAAATGCATTGTGTTCAAAGGGAGTTTTTCAAGCCTTTGAAAACACTGGCAGTTATTCAGTGCCATCAGACACCAAGTGAAAAAGTGAAAAAAGTGAAAAAAAATACACAAATACTGGCAGTTTGATACTTTGACACTCATTAAATCTATCATTAGTTATTGTGCTATTCTAACTAGAGATCTTAGTCTCTGGTAACTGGTTTTCCAGTTACATGTCTGTGTTTTGATCCATATCTGACATTTTATAGACTTTAATTATAGGATTATTATTTGTTTACAAGCTCCACTGGAATTGATTTCACACACTGCAATTCATACAATACTATAGCATCTTATTGAATTTAAGAAAATAAAGTAAAAAATAAAAATCACATTTACATGGCAATTATTACAAGCAACGAGCATTAAATAATTTATATGTGCCACTGGTCTACACAGAATCCATGTGTTTAAACTTCTGGATTCCCCCTCGATACTGGGTTTTATTATGCAAAGAATAGCTGTGTTCGCCTAATGAAAGTTTTCACTTCAGAGTTTGTAACCACCAGATCCATTTTTGAGAGTGTACTGTAAATAAAAAGGACAGTTCTTTGTCTATAAATGCTGCTGCCTCAATGGAACATGAACTTCAATGAAAATACAAGATTGACCAGTTGGCCAATGGTGTAGGAGTTTATAGATACCAGTGATTTGTTAGATGTTATTATCTTTCTCATCAAAAGGGTAGTGTGGGACACCCCACTGCTGTATTCCTTCATTGGGTACCTGTAGCTCATATTTTGAAATGCTTATGTTTATTCTGCCACAAATAGACCAGAAATCCTAAAGCTGAAAACACTTATCAAATCCAACTCTGTACCCGCTGTCTTGTAGTTCGCATGACTTAACTGGGGCCACCCCTCAAAGCAAAAAGAAGACAAGACACAACGCTGTTCTATTCACTGCACCAAAGTGATGGATTATACTACGTCTGGGTGTCCGAGTCTCACTGTCTTCAAAAAGTAATTGAAGACCAGCTGATATTGCATTTATAAAGAAAATAAATACAAACAAAAAAGCTCTACCTGATGCACATTGCTATGTTACTGGCTCAGTTTATGGTCTTGTCAGGCTGTAGATTATTCATGCTAACACCTTCTCAACTGAAGGGAACAGTCAAATATCATGTCATTGATGTCTGGACATGGCTTCATCAAAATTCAATTTCCAATAACCTAAGTATAGGTATGCTCAATCATAGCTCATGTTCTGTATCAGCCTAAGAGTGTGATCTAGTCTTGATTACTGCCAATTAACATAACAGGGGCATGAAAGACAAGTCAAAGAGACAAAGATTTGTTTTATTCTTTCTGGACTTTTTCTGGGTTCTAACTTTAGTGTATTTTGCTTTCAGTAGACTTTTATTTGACAAAAAGCCATAATGTCCTTAAGTAGGAATAATTAGTACTAGTTTTTAATATCGCAAACAGTGTCTCTACAACTCAAATTGTTTTCATTTGAATCAAAATGGAAAGCTTTGAAAGCAAGACTGCTGATAATAAAAAAAATCAATTTCTGTCAGAAGACAAACAAGCAGGGACATGATGAGAGTTTTACAACATTCAATATTTGTCTCTTCATTTATTTGGTTCAGTTCCTTCCGACAAGTTTGTTTATCTGTGTGCCGAAATTGATAACACAGTTTAATCACAGCTCTTAGGGAAGGAGTTTACTTCATATATTTGAATTACATTTTCAGAACTGCTACAATAAATTAGATTTTTACTGTTAGCGCAGTAATAACAAACACCGGTTAAGGGCTGACTGGGAAATATATATTACAGAAGAATAAACTCTTTTATTAAACCATAATGTATGCTTTCTGCATCTCTGCAACAAATAAGACGGGCAGAGTACACTAAAATATTTAGGAATGTGTCAAAACCATGAATGTTTCCATGTTCCATGTTTGTTCTGCTATGGAAAGAGATGGATAATAACAGAAACTCTCTGTGCCTGACCTGGGTTGAACAAAAATGCATTTAAAAAATGATATCATACAACCAAGTTATTCTTAAATCAGGAACAAACCCATGTAATCGAGCTAAAAGAAAAAGTGCTGTTGCCTGTGGAATAAACAGTAAAGACGCAGGTTCTTTTAGACTGCAGTATCATGGAACCACTTCAGAAGAAGAAAAGGTAGACGTGAAATGAAATAATAAATGCCATAAGTGTGATTACCAACTGTAAAGAGTACAACTAATCTGACTGGCCCTTTGGGAAGCACTGCTAAGCTGCTAATCTGCATTTCATTAATCATTACAAGTATCCTATATCAGCCTCAACATGGACCCTGTCTTAATTCTTGTCAGTTAAAATACCACATATTTAGTTCATTCTTTCTAGATTTTTCTCAGCATTCAGGCTCAAGCCAGACTGTTGCTTTCAGTAGAATACTTATGGATAAAAAGCCTTCCATTTGTGCTTGTGTTGAAATAACTGTTCCTATATTTGTATCTCACAAGCAGTGGCTGTACTGTTCTACATTGTTTTGATTTAATTAAAAATGCTGTGAATGCTTAATTCTAGTCAGGGCTATGGGAAAACCGGTGCCTAACAAGCAGCACAGGTCTCAAAGCAGGAACAACTTCAGGCAGAGTGCCAATTCATCATTGGGCACATACACTCACCCATCTAGAGAACCCAGAAGCACCAATTTGTCTTTGGTATGTAGAAAGAACCCAAAATACACAGAGTAAACCTACATGGACACAGGGGGGGATGTAATTTACACAGTCAGAGTATGTACTAACCATGCCACTATATTACTGTCTGAATATTCATTTATTCATTCACTACATTTCTCAGGGTCATTAGGAGACGGGGCCTAACCAGCAGCACAGGATGCAAGGCAGGAGCTAATCATATGATCTGTGCCAATCTAAGCACAACACATATACAATCACTTTGAGAAACATAATCTAATTGTGGAAGGAAACCAGCATACCCGGAAGAAGGAAGAAATTGCAGATATGTGGAGAACATACAAACTCCACACAGGAGTCCAGGCAATCATTTCTATCAGAAGACAAACACAGATATGGTGAGGCCCTTTACCACTACATTCAAATTTTTTTTTTCTTATTTAGTTCAATTTCTTGTGGCAAGTTTGTTTATTTGTGGGTAAAATTACTAACACAGTTCAATTACACGGTATTAAGCATTACTGTATATTTGAATTGCATTTTCCCAATTGCAAATTTGATTTTGACTGTTAGCTCAGTAATAACAAACATCCATTCATGGTGACAGAAGAAAGAATATTACAGGGAAAAACACATACATTAGATTACACTTCAATTTATGCATCTCAAAAACAAACAAGGGCATAGTACACTAAATTAATTAAGAATCTGTCAAACCCAGTTTGTAACCATATTCAACGTTTATTCTGCTGAGATATGGATAATAACACCAGAAACTGGCTGTGACTCGTACAAATCCAAAAAAAGATAAGTGTGGAAATACTTTATAAACACAATTAAATTGTTCATGAATTTAAAACACCATATATATATGTAATAAAGCTGAAAGGATTTAAAAAATATTAATATACAGTATATTCTATATATTAAGAATATGCCAGTAAAACAGACATTACAGACAGGTGGTTCATATAATGTCATGGAAACACTTCAGATGAGGGAAAGGTAGAATTTAAGTGAAAAGTATAATTACACAATCTAAACCATACAACCCATCTAACTGGTCCTTTGGGAGCCATAGTTAAGCTGCTAATCTGCATTTCACTCAAATACTGTTACTGATTAAAGTCTAATTCAATCCAAGAGGATACAACTGGGTCATGATCGGATCTACCAGCAGGACCTATTCCCAAATCCACACATTGCAGTTTTATGGGCACATAATTAAGCTCCTAGTCCACTGATCTAAAGCACTGAAGCTAAGATATAACCTCACAAGTATATTTATAAGATGGCTCATTAACCCTTAAAAAGGGTCAAGTAATTTGAAGCATACTTCGATGAATGCTGTTCATCCTCCATCAGTTCCAGTCCTCATACCTTTACTCAGGTCACATCCAAGGGCCCTAACTCCATGTTCCCTTCTCCTGTTGACTGAGGATTTAATGAAACCAAAACTTATAGATCATTCGGAAAATCTTCAGACTCTTTCACTTATTTTCATTTTTGTTATTTTGTTTAATCTACGTATTGACTATGCAGGTTTCATGCATGTTCACCCACCATCCATTTCAAAAGAAGGTTGCAGCAATGACAAATAAAGTCATTTTGTGGCATGACTAGACAAAAAACAAACAAACAAAACAGCATGTGTGTCGATAATGATAACTGACCTCATCACCAAACCAGTAGATAACCAATGACTGAAACTTTGGAATATCAACTGTGTGTGTGTGTGTGTGTGTTTTAAATGTAGGACTAGAAATGAGCAACCTGCTGATTTTCTATCTCCTTAAGCGTGGCTGATGCTGTCAGCATCTCCAGGCTGTCAATCAAGCAATCAAAACACTTCACAGAAGGACTGGTGATGAATATTTATGAAAGGCGAGACAGACGGAAATCTCAAATGTGTGTCTGCATCTACATCTGTTTCATCTGGATTATATCCTTACAGCTTTAGAGACAGCTTTACGAGCAAATGAGGGCACAAGGCTCGATGCTCTGCAACTTAATTACACATGAGCCATATGTCATGCAACATTCTGTTACACCAAGCCACTTTCTTAATTGAATCTCTGTCAAACGGGCTGTAATCTAAAAGTACAAGGAATGTGAAAAAAGAAATGAATGGGGAAATGTGAGAAATTGAAAGCTATCAAAATGCATTAATCGTCACCTGTGGTAATATTAGCACAGTTAATAAGCCTTGGGATAAGGATAACGGATCTCAGTTCCAAAGCAAACGATGGCACAGATTCACAGAACTGACCTTTAATGGAGCATTACTCTCGGAAGAAGTGCAATAAAATGCTGAACTTCATCCAAAATCAGAACAGGGATGCATGGTATGAGACTAGATTTTAATTTCTAGTCAAGCATTCGGTACTTGGTTTTACATTCTCAGAAATCATCATGTCCACTAGTAACTGCCAGTTCGAATTTCATTAGTAGGCTAGAACTGCCTTACTAAGAAAGAGGAATTAGGATTGGGTCTACAAGAAAGAACTGCCTGGTTTCTTATGACACCCATAAGATGAATAGGGTATATAATAATAACAATTTATTTTTTGTAAGAACTGTTCTTTTTCATCTATATCACTTCTCTAGAATTATTTATTTATTGTTGAGCAGTAGGGATTAAGGGAGTAGTTAACAGTCCAGGATTTTAACCACCACCAGCAAAGGGGCCTTAAGCTGATCACCCATGATCTTCAGTGTGTGCTGTGGTCAGAGGAATCAGTATCCCAGGTCTTCCACCCGATGTGCTCCTATCCAAAGAGGAAAAGAACAGAGCACAAAGTGACTCATGGAATAGCTAAGCTCAGTCAACAAAAGCTAGTGAGTGCTGCATATTAAAATCTTTATTTTTGTCCTCCAGAACTTTAGTGTGCAGCTTAAACAAATTCTCATACTTTCTCCTGGTGAGCTTTACCTGATTTATTTGCTTTGTACACTAAATAATTTATGATCTCTCCAAGTACCCATTCAAACAGACACACACACACACACACACACACACCACCTCCCCATTCACACCTGAGACTTAATAACACTAATAAGTCACATGATAACAGGCAAGAAAAAAAGCATTTAGACATTAATATATGTTTCGAGGGCACAGCAACTGTAATACTGTCGACTAATTACTTTACATTGTATCAAACTGCCATATCAAACATGTCCCATCAAAACACACAATCAGGTCTATGAAAATAAGCCCAAATAAATTATTTTACAATGGGGGACCTGGCAACCATGCTTATTTTTTTTAAAAAATAAAACCAAAACCAAGTTGGGTAGACTGAAAAAAGCCATTAAAAATGGGATTCTGGGTATATATGTGCTGGGACATTCACCTAATACCTGATTTAAATCTATATGTCCTAATCGGATTTCTTAATCAGATTTCCAGCCCCTTAATTGTTTACATGATTAACTGAAGTAGGAAAATGAACTTTAGAAATTTGATTATGATTGGGTTATGTAAATGCATTTAGTAAGGATCATGTGCCTTTAAAACCCCCTGTTTTCTATGACTGGGAAATAAACAGGCATAGGTGGTCCAGTCTCACAAATACCTGGGGGTCCAAGTAAAAAAACAGATTAGATTGTTTATTTTGCAAGCTCAGGTCTTTCATATGAACCAGAACATCCATATTAGTTTATTGTAGCCAGTGCCCTGTCCTATGCAGAGGTTAGCTTATGAAGCACATCACAGGTGTGTGATGTGACAGTGACAGAGAAGTGGATGAAAGCTAAACTGAACAACATCATGCAAAATTCCAAAATTCTGACTTTCCTCTTCATGGTGCCATTATCCTAAAGTACCTTCAACAGCAGACCCATACCACCAAGTGCTATGAACCACTAGTGAAGATCCCTTCCACCAGTCACACCAGCATAAGGTCACCCAATAGGCTTAGCATTATCAAACTGCTATATACAGTGTATATAGCATTTACTTACACTCTATAGTCCAAAATGCAATGAGGTCAAATGAAATTTTCATGGGTCAATGACCCTGCAATCTTGACAGTATTTCCAGAGCATTGAAGCCAGATATAGAAGGGGGAAATGTTTATTTTGTCTTTGAAGGTGTACAGTTTGTCCTTCAGAAGAGTGAAAAACACCAGTGCTTTTCTAATCTAATTTCACTGTGTGGTGCAGGGTCTTCTCTGAGATGTTGCAATTCCCAAACCAGACATTTCTGCAGCTGTTCAATATGCTGATGTTCACCTGTAACAGGTGGCTAGGCTCAGAGTGAGAAAGCATGGAGACGATGTTGGGATTTTTTCCAGAGACAGGGCCCATGAAGTGCGGTCATGCAAGTGTAATCACTTTTGTATTGTTCACTGCAGGAAGCAGTTAGTTGTTTCTAATTTGGTCCACATGCAGCTCCAGCTCCTTTGAAATGCAGACTCACCGCTGTTGCTGAGGGACCGACTCTGATGCATCATCAACAAATTTGATTATTCAATATGAGTCGTGCTTTGAAACATCATTATGAGTCAGCTTTGAGAAGAGTCTAGAGTTTTCCACACAGTGTGAACAAAGCTGAATCAGCTTTATTACGGCTCTGAGCTACTTCAAGATGTAGTGGTGTTAGATGTGATATTGACAATAGAGAAAAAGAGTCCAGGATCTAGTTGCTTTGGGAGGCGTTCATGTCAAAAATGTTCATGGTGGGTGTCTGAAATGCTAAGTTGTTATTACCATATTTTAAATTAAATCAAATCAAATCAAATCAAATGTATTCCTATAGTATTACAACAAGACATTGTCTCAAAGCAGCTTTACAAATATCTAGACTAATTGACTGATTAATTGAGCAAGCCTAGTGAGACAAAGGCAAAGAAAAACTTCCTAAACATAATATGGAACAAACCCTGAGAGGACCAATATTTAAAAAGGGACCCAACCTCATTTGGCGGGATGATTCATGTTAGCATGAAAACAGAGAACATATTATGAGAATTATACCAAATTAAACAGAATACTTTATTCAAAAGAGCACAATAAAATAGAGTATTCAAAGTCCAATAAGCAAAGTCAATGTAAGTACTCATGTCCTCAACGGTAAATATTAGTTTGCATTGACGAAGGATGGAGGGTATTACCCTCTGATGTTCTCTGAGTGCCATGGGACTGGAATAGCAAAAATTACAGGGTTTAATAATGTGAAACATGTAACAGCATGCACAGCGTTGAAGTGCTTACATACACCATTTATAAAAATTAGGGGACATTTTAAAATGAATACTAAGAGGATCCCACAAGATCTGCTGGACAATCCGATCCTGTCCATGCCTCATCGCTGTCAGTTTGTTTTGGCAGTGTTGGGTGATCATACACCCTACTGAACAGTCAATGTGTGGAACTTGCTACTCTGTCATAATAAATGAGTTTGCATCTCATTTGTTGCTCATTGAAAAAAAAAAATGTTTCAAATTCATTTTTAAATATCCCCTAAGATTTGTGAGCAGTGTAGAATGGTCATCATTGTCACTGTCACAGTTTCCTCAGCAAATCAATTCTAACTTCTCAGGAAAGGGTTAAGCGTGAACTAGGTAGAGTGGAAAACTACATTGATGAAGACTATTACAAGTCCAGGAAATTACCAGAAGGACTCATGTGTGAAGAGAAGCAAACACATTACCGAGGGAGACATGCTGACTCTGTGCTGCACAGTGAAGCAAAAAGAGGAGAACATTTAAAGTAATCTAATAGTTGGGTAAAGAATATACGGAAGATACACCACAGGCATAGGTGAGGTGTCTATAAAAAATATTTAAGCTTGACAATGTCAACTGGAATTCAAAAGCATTTTGAACGGAGGCTTTTTACAATATCTGGTCTGTAACCAGCTATCAAAATAAAAAAAAAACCAAGAATTTCCAAGATATATTTCCTTCCTCTACTGCTATTAGATTTGATCCGCTCTACTCTGTTCTTTCTGCCAGATCATAAAAATTAAAACGAGCACAATATCCTGCAACAAAACTAGCCCTACAATAAAAAAGGTAAGAAGAAATTTAGATCCTTTCACAAGCAATATCGGAAAATGACTTAGGCCACCATTAGTTTAGATATACCAGTGTCTTAGCAATAGCATAGCAACCATATATAATTATTTCTCAGCCTCCATATTAGAATACAACCAGAAAATACTGGAAAATACAGAAAAGCAGTATAAAAAGACTACTTTTAGTTTCACCTCCCCTTTCAGCAGATGCCTGTCTTTGTTCCTAAGACATTATCCAAGTTGTTCTTAATGTATTAATAATTAATAATTGTGTGTTAAACCCTGGTAAACTAAGACTCCATTTAAAACTGTTTGTTCTTATATTTTATCGCAGATGTCAAAATATGTGAACCTCTTAGCCGCACGCTAACTATGATAGACGTGAAAGGTTATAGATATAGGTGGAAGGATAGAAATTTAGGTGGAAGATTAGACAGATGGATGGATATCTAGATAGGTGGACGTTAAGATAGATGGACAAGTGGAATGACAGATGGAATCGCTTGCTATCCTCAGTGCATAAAAAAATGTTTTTTAAGTGTGGTGATAAGGAATGACAGCATTGCAAAGTGGTAAATGCTTTACAATCGCATTAAAAATGTGTTGAAGGCCTGAAATTCAGGAATGGATGTTTAGTAATAAAAGAAATGAAGTTGCTGGGGCACAACATGAAATCTATTGTTCATACTGTGTGCAATAAAATACACTCCTCACAAAAATGTATGAGCAGTGTAAATGTAAGAAACGCGGCGTGGTTTTATTTGCATTTTCCATACTGTCCCAGCTTTTTTGGATTTGGGGTTGAACATAGAAAACTGGGGGAAAACATTTTAGATGTCATTCACAGCATGTAAAATATGTCCTTATCCAAAACGACAATCTTACAAGGCTCAAGTACCGAACAGTGTGAAGCAGCGATGCAGTACTTGAAACTCACAGCCTTTTCATTCTGATCAATAGTCAGTTAAGTGTGCCACCACAGCCCACCATGAGCATCCAAACAGATAATTAAATCAGTGCTTCTTGAGACCTGGCAAAGTGGACTTTTCCTGAATGTGCTTAAATTGAATATTTTCATTATTTATGAGACCAAGGGCAACTAACAATTAAACTGAGCGTATAAAGGTTAAGGGTGTGGAAGTGGCAGATTTACAGAATCAGGATTTGAATTCCACATTAGTAGTCTAGTAGTAGTCTAACTAATAAACCAAGACTGTATAGTCCCAGTCAGTTATTTCTGCTGTGGAAAACACAGCCTCCGGGGCACAAAAGCTCAGAGCATCTCAAACCCATATACTTAGCATCAGTTAGCATTGTTCTCAACAAAAAGCTGTGGCTTAGGTCCGAAAATGCCTAGGAGACTGCCCTGGTGCTTTAAAGGAGGTCCCACATGGTCTTCCTCTTCCTTGTATTTTGCAGAACATACATTGACTAATGCATGAGCTACAGATTCTAGCAAAATGTACAAAGAACATGCCTTTTTCCTGCAATTCTGTATAGCTTCCAGGAACTCACAGGGGTCATGTCCAAACAGTGTATACATCCTGTTTTGGTGTCTTTGAGGATACACTGAGGCACACTGATCCAAGTCACCCTGTCCTATATGTATCTTGAATAAGCTATCTGAAAAAAAGGCCTTATTATTTAATTCCACCTCTGAACCAAATACTGAGGGAAATGACCAGTACCGGATGAAGTCAAAGTCAGCTTATTGTCCTTGCAATATGTGCAGGACATGCACAGGAATTAATTTGTGTAACGCTCACACCCATTGTGCAGCAATAAACATCAAACATTTTAATAAAAAAATAGTTTACTATACTGATTAGTAAAAAATGTAAGAGAAAAAAGGTAGGTATGTATAAAGCTCCCTAACATTGACATCAGAGATGCCATATGTAGTGGTGTATTTATAAAGTGTATGTATAAACTGATATCCCTGATATTGACATGAAAGTCAGTTTTAAATCCCACCTCTGCCAGGTTGCCACTGTTGACTCCCTGAGCAACTTTTTTAACCCCTAACTTGAATTGTAATGGCTGTATCAATTGTCAAACATCTGCAGTTTGCTAACAGTTATGACAACAAGCCAGAATGCAATAGATATAATAGTTGAATCCAAAATAGCATTTTTAAATGTATATTAAAAGTAATATTTCAAGTGCAATTAAACCCTGCATTGTAGTGTACAAACATCATAATAATCTTAAAGTAAAACTTCAGTACAGAATCTCAGGAGAAAGTGAATCATTGTATGTAATGCGTGTAATGATCACATTTAAGATAAAATCGTTTATATTTCTTAAAAACAGACCCAAGAGCTCATCCTCTTATAAATACTTCTTTGAAATTCATCTGGATAAATAAACCATATGATTTACCTCTGTTTTATCTCTTATTATATAGAAACACACAGTGAAGCATGGGCATCTTCATCTTTTCCCCACTTGAAACGGGTTAAAGCTGTACAGGGCTCATTTACACAGCATATCTATCAGTCTATCACATCTCCTTTTCTGGGCTCTCTTTAATGTGCTGCATGAATCAGCTGGTTTGAAATGGTTTAAATGGCAATGTAGCAATAATTTCATTCACCCTAAGACACAACAGGCAGGAAATAAGTTGACCTGTAGGCAGGAACCAGCGCTAAGGACATAAATATATTGAGACCCTTCTACACTGATAGACAATTTGGAAAGCGTCCATATTAGGCATGAGCAGGGAACTAAATAATATGGCTTGATATTCTGTCAGGCAATTTCACATTAACTGCAACAATAAAGAGAAGAAAAGCAATGGTCCTGCTGTTTTGGTATAATATAATATATATTTTATAAAACATTAAGAATTTTGAGGTATTATTTTAAGCCATTTAAACTGCTAGAAGACATAAAAGGACTTTGGAATTGGAGATTTCCTGATGACAGCAGCAATATTCAGTCTACTTATGTATTAATGTGCTTTCTGTACCTATTCAGTTTGTGACCTTACAGGTTAATGCATTCATATTCTGACAGACACTATTGTACATTTCGAGAAGAGTTTAGCAAGAGCTGAAATGAACCCATTCCATCTGTGTGAATAAACCATGAGAAGGCTAAAAGTCAGTTTCCTCTCAGTGTGAAGGTGAAAACGTGTGTGTGTGTGTGTGTGTGTGTGCCCACCTGCCACCCTTCTGCTGTCCTAAGATGACCCTGCTGCTGATGTTAAAGCACTTTACTTAAAAATTCACCAAACAGTTGAGTATTAAAATGAATAATGAGGCATGCAGCTTCCACACTTAGAGAGTAGGTTGGTAAGTGGATGGATAGACAGATATTTACATTTGGTAAAAACTCTTATCCAGAACACCTTACATTGTTCTAGTGATCTTACAATTCAAACCATTTTGGGATAAGGGTCTTGCTTATGGACAACAGTGACAGACTGACAGATTTTGATAAACTGGCCTAAAGTAGACAAGTGTATGCTGATGAAACTGCTGTATACACACATGCTACAACAGCTGAGTTAGTAGCCAAGAAACTATTGCTTTCGAGGGGACTGCTGAATGAGTTGACCAATTCTGCTCCAGGTTGAATATTAGTAAGACAAAATGTATGTTTTGATATTTTAAGAATCATTTAAAAGAAGTGCCGCATAATATTAGAATAACTAAAACAGTAAACCAGCAAACTTTAGACGAAGAAAGTCCCTCTATGTGTGCTTTATGGATGCATTTACATGTATGTTATTTAGCAGATGATCATCCAATCCGAGCAGTTGTAGGTTAAGGGCCTTGCTCACGGACCCAACAGTAGCAGCTCAGCAGAGGTGGGATTTGAACCCTAGCACATGGTAAAGTACTTTAACCACTAGGCTACCACCATCCCTATGTCATGATACTCTGTCTTGTCTTACTAAATTACATGTTGGAAACAGGCTGGATAAATGGTTATTAGACTTCAGAAATTATTGTGTAAGCAATCCGTAAAATTCTGGATAAATCACAGTCAGATACAGTATTGAGAAGTATTATCATATGAGCTTCCAGACTTTTTGTGTTTCAAACTTGTGTCAAGTACATACATTTTAAATAGGTTATTCCTTTCTGCTATGTGTGATTTTGTTCACAGTCATTCAAAGAACTCTAAAATCCACAGAACTAGCTCCCACAAAAGACTGCTCTGTACCCTTTTGTCACACTGCCTTTGGGCAGTCAGCTTTTTCTGTGAAGACAACCGCTCAGTGGAACTCGCTTCCAGAGGACATAAAGAGCTGTAGATCCAATGGTAGATTTAACAGTGAATTTAAAAATCTGTGAAAAAGCACTCAACCCTGTAAACACTGATTCTATTACTTGTGCATTTTGGTGATATTGCACTTTCATCTTGTGTTCAGTCTTTCATTCTCATTGCACATACATGGTGCATGCATGTCTAATTTTAGCACAGTAAGTGTTCTTTAATATTATATTTCAAAAACAGTTATCATTTTGTAATGTTCACATTTTTCCTGCACATGTCCTGGGAACAGATCATTTACATTTTTAGCATTTATCAAAATATTTTTTCTTCAACAATTACTAATAATACTACTATAAAACTAATAATTAATAGTACTAAAAACTGACACAAAAGATATTTGTTATATTATGCAACTGAATTTAACTTTTGCCAGTGAAGTAAATTATTTCAGGTTTTGTCCTGGGCATTTATGTCACATAAACATACTTTTATAGTATTCCTTTTTACACCAAACAATGCCTAAAGTTAAACAAGAACATCAGTAAAAAAAAAAAAAAGTTCACTGTGAGAAAACGTCTGCTACCAAAGTGTTATTTAAAGTTCTCAGATTTGTATTTACTAAGGCAAGCTCCTCCCCACATCTGATAGGATCGGTCTGGAGCAGCAGGGAGACAACAACACCTGCTATGGATCTGAGATCAGTGATTATGTGATGGCCTCAATAAAGTAGCTCTCAATTGGTTTGATGGAGGTCACAGCACCAGTTCAGACAGACTTGGTTTTGAAAGGCTATACATAGCTTCTCAAGGAGGCATTTTTGCTCACTGGTCACATCTGAGGAGGTCACATCTGAATTGTGTAGCTCTATTCAGGAGGGTTGTCTTATAGTAATGAGAAAAGGGATGAAAGACACTCTGGAAGTCTAATACAGAGAAGTTACATCCTGGCAGTCTAATTACATGTCTCTTCAAATGGTTGTAGTAGTTTCACCAAGGCCTGTACCAGCTCCCATAACTGGTGTAACAGTACATCCCCCTGATCCATCTCTGCACTTGTGGCGGCCAGTGGCCATAACTGCTTTCTGGTTCAGCAGGCATTAAGGTGACACACCATGCAGCAAAGTTTTTAGGGAAGCGTCCCCTTCCTGTATCTGTTAGAGTTTTTCTGAACATTGTTTGACCTACGGTACATGCCAAATGTTTTAGACATTCTATATGTTTCAGGTTATATTCTGTTTATTCTATATTTAAGTTTTAGTGTTCACTGCACTATGTAGTTCTAAAGTAACAGACTGTGTTTCTCTACATACCTTATTAGTCCTCTTTACCCTGTAATGGTCAGGACTCCACTGAACGAGCACAGATCTGGTACTCTTTGGGTGGTGGATCATTTTCAGCACTGCAGTGACACTAATGTGGTGGTGATGGTGTTAGTGTGTGCTGCTGGATTTTTAAAACACCCCAGGGTCACTGTTTTACTGAAAACAGTACACCTGCCAAAAAATGCTGTCATCCTGTAGTCAGCATCCTGTGAGCACTGATAAGGGATTAGAGGATACATTACACAAACTATGCAGCAACAGATGAGTTACTGTCTCTGACTTTACATCTACAAGGTGGAGTAATATTGTGAATGTCTATTATTAGTGATGTCTAGTGATACTAACGATATATTTTAATCATTTACATTATTGTCTTATATGCTATAGTTTTGTATTCTCTATTTTATTATACTTAATAATATTATAAAGCATAGTATATTAGTACGTTACATTACATTATTTCATATGTATTTTATATTATAGATATTATATAGTCACAGAACAAAAAAATAGTTATCTATGACTGAAACGTACCTAATACTTTTGTTGTTCCACCACAATTCTGATTACGACTACCTGTACACTGGGATTTTTGCCACCACTGGTAGCCTGTAAAAGAGACCCCAAGAAGTTTGGGTCTCATTTTGTGAGTGGTTCAATTCAAGATTTCTTAATTATAAATTTAGGGAGTTTTATTTTGCCGCTGTGCTTGCTCAATTTGGACTTGGGCTTAGATAATAAAAGGTGATTTGAGATAATGCACCATTGCGAAAAGCACTGTAGGAATAAAGCTAACTTTTGACTTTGAGTGTGTATGGGAGGAACAGAAGCTTGGTGATGGGATGGGTGGTCGAATATGTACGTTGTTTGGGTGCATGAATGGATGGACAGAAGGACAGACAGACAGCTATGGGTTGGAGGGTGTCTGGACAGATGGACATATATGGGTGGAAAGATAACTGAGTGAGTTGGTGAGTAGACGGATAGATAAGACAGGTTAAGGAAGGGGCTGTATTTACTCAAGTTAGTGTTTGGGGATTGTTTGACCATCTACAAGCTGTTTGAGAAGTACAAAATGTTAAAGTACACCTATTACTACTACCTATCCACCCTTTCCTTGTTTGATAGATCGCTGCAAACCTCCTGTTATTCTTATAAACCATTAACATTTTAGACCTCCCAAAGTTCATTTTGCATAGCTCTCTGATGCATGTGTGGCTTGACAGCATTCAGGACGTTAATCCTCTTTGGCTTGGGAGAGTACACGAGGAATAAAGGCAGTGTGTAGAGTCAGGATGTTATAGACACAGATTCTGCAGAGATTAGTGGCTCTCAAGCCTGACACTAAATGGCAGTCCACTTTATATTCCTGAGCATTGCCAAACGAGAAGAGGACTCAAAGATGAGTCCTCTGTCTGACCTATTTCAGTTCAAAGCAAACCACCAACATTCAGGACAAGCAATGTGAGATGCAAGACATAGTTGGACACTTCCGCTTCTCACTTAAGAGTAGTTTGTGTTGCAAAGCATTATGAATGCTACCCGGAAACATACCAGACTTGCCCACTGAACATGGCCCATGTCGATGTTGCATGGGGCGACGGTAACATTATGAAACAAATTTGTTCCCACAGCCATCACTGGTTGCCACAGAGGTGGAGGAAGTACATAATTTTTGTATACTACTAATCTGTTTAAATATATACAGTCGAATCCGATTAATGGAACCACCTGTTAATGGGACCAGAATTTAGTAAGAACTTGTTTTACAGTATTATGCTTCACATGCTGAGTATCTATACACTGTGTTGTATATCGTTTTGAAAAACTTGTTTGCAAATTTATTTTTCAATGAACACAGTTCGTAAGGAAGGGTATTTCTTGTTTGTATGTTTGCTATACTTGTATATCGCACAATAAAGGTTTAATGACCATTTAATATGTTAAATAGCACGTCCCGTCTTGTAACATAGGGCATGTTCATTTAATCAAACCAGACGGTTATTAATACCAAAACGATCATGTCTCGATGTGGTCCGAATAACCGGAATCGACTGTATTCGCGTAAGAGCTGAAGTTAAAGTTGGTCTATGTATTTTTCTCAAGTAAAAGTATAAAACTACATGCTACTAAATGTACTTAAAGTAAAAGCAGTGATAAACATATGAATAAAAACATGATGAACCAACATATAGAGAAAACTTTGGATTTCAAAAATAAATTCTGATAAAATGCACTTATTTAGACATGGCAGTATTCAGTAATGCTGTATAACTTGATATTTAATCTAAACAACAGTTATCAACTATTTGAAACGTTGACACTGCATTCCACTTTTGTACTGTTGCAAAAGCATTAGAAATATTATTTAATTGTATTTATTCTGAGAATTTTAAAAATTCATTTTTTTATATACCTTATATGTTTGTCACAGAAATATCACTGTTCCAGGGACATGGGAAAATCCTTAGTTTCTGATTAATAAAGAACAATATGAAGTGTACACAATAATTAGAGTGGAATACATTATGCTGAACATTAAAAACTGCTAGAAAAGCTTCGTGCATGACTACATGAATGTGCACAAACATGGGCTTTCACAATTGATCAGAGTATCTCTATGATTTCTGCTAAATGTATCATATAATTCTCTGTAAAGATCAACCTTCTCAGCTTCTTCAAAATTCTGAAGTGGGATGCACATATTGAGTACCTAAAAAAAGAAACCAAGACGATTGCATAGCTTTTGCCGTGCGCACCATGATTCATTAGATGCCTGACTAGAATTGTCTAAATGAAAAAGGAAAATAGTTATGGCGAAATAAATAGATTCCTACAAGCTAAAATAAGAAAACGTACAGATTTTTCCTTTGGAATGAAGTATTACAACAAGTGTTACGTAAAAAAACAAACTATAAAGTAAACTTAATCAAAAACTGTACTTAAGTACAGTAATGAAGCACTTGTATGTTTTTACTTAGCACCTCTGTAAAAGAAGTCCCCCATTCTGCCACAGGTTTGTTGTACTTGTGTGAATGTTTAGACAAAGAAAGAAGAAGCTGCAAGGTGAGCCCCATTGTGCATAAGCATACATGGGAGTTTCAATGTCTAGATGCATCTACAGTAAGTGAAATCCAGCCAGGGAAACCCATAACAATGTTTACATATTCCTGTCTGCATGCCAAAGGGCACCAAACTAGAGCTAAACCCAGACCCCATGTGGAAAAGCTTCTTGATATGGATAATTGGTCTAAAATGAACATTTCATTTTGTCAAACTCCATCGAAGAACATTGTCAAGTAGCCCAGTTGCGTTCCAAGGGTGCAGCTGCAGTCGGGTTTAATTGAAGAAAACGTACATGGGTGGTCCAGCCATAGACTATTGTATTCTATTGTAGCACAATACATTTCTTTGCCTCCCATTCTCAGGTGTGTTTCATCCCTGCATTTCTGTAGTCAAAGGCAGGTTCTTTGTTTCCAAATAATTATGAATAGTTAAGTATAGATTGGCAGAATACAAGAGTGACATGATCGAGTGCAGCTAAGTCTGTTGTAAAGGTTCTGGACATTAATTAATCACAAATAGGACTTCAGGTGTCAGGCCCAATTATACTGTCCTATTTTTCACTCCAATCCATCGGGTGCTTCTGTCACAAAGTAAAAACCTGAATGTGGCTCAACAACACACACTCAAAAGCCTCTTAGACCAGATTAGCCAACATGGAGGGAAGCATAAAAGGGCATTACTCAAAGCCAGCAAGCTTGCCTATTAATGAGAGCAGTCTATCAACTCCCAAGTGTTTACATCAGCACCAGCCCCCACTTTGCATGTAACAGATTTATGGTGACTTGACAGTAAATACACAGATCTCTCACAGCAGATTGATGAAGACATTGTAAATCATAGCAGATTTTAACTCAGTGGAGACAAATAACTGACAGTAGACATGACTACATGCTGTACAAAACTGAAAAAAATATATACATTTGATTATGATTATTGCATGGAAATATACTGTAGCTATATTTAAATTTCTAGAAGAAGAGTATCAAAGTTTATATAGAAGGAAAACGAAAGGAAAGCTCTTGTGTAACACTGATGCATTTACTTATTGTTTGCATGCAGTTTTCCTGTGGAAATAACATTTATATTTACATTGCAGTAACTTAAAAATCTACATGACTATGATAAACGTATTGAGAATTGAATTTCAATCAAAAGCCTGGTTCACAGAATTTCACAGAATGGCAACATCATGTGACCCCCGATAAAGATAGATAGAGTACAAAACACTAGTGGACAACTTTGTGAGAATCACCTGCACCTTAATATTTAAAAAATCCAAGGATACTATGGGAATGTCTGGAGTATTAAGAATGCCAGATGCCAGTCACCATTGGGGGAGGATGTAGAGTCAGCGGAGTCCTGCAGATGTCTGTGGACACACTTAAATGACAGACTGGACTGTCAAAACTCAAGAGTAGGACATTCATGCCTATCAATGTTTCCAGTACATTGGTGAAACTCTTCTCTCAGTCTTTCATGGCTAAAGTTGTGTTTTATAAGTCATTTGCTAGGGAAGTGCTAGCTTTCACTCAAACTAATTAGGAGGACCAGCTCCATTACATAAATTATGCTGTATAGACTTGTGGCAGTGACAGAATCTTCTTATCCCCTCCATGGTACTATATCTGGAAGCACCTTCGGCAACAGGGTCATTCCACAAAGACGCTCTGAGAAATGCTATTGGAGATTTGACAAGGTTATTGTTCATGAATTATATATTGTTTATTATGGATGCTTGCATACTCCTAGTACGTCATTTTCATATGTTATCAGTACGTATCTTCATTTGTTAATAAATAAGCAAAATTCAATGAGAAATTTTGCCAAGTCCGAGTTCACATCCCAATAAAGCACATACTCAAAGCCAGTTTTTTTCTCTTTAAGAGAATCCAATTCTCTCTGCCCTCTAAAGAGCTGTTCATTCGCTACACAATGCTCTCTATCGCCTGAGGCAATGATAGCTCAAGCGCAACAGAAAGAGCTTACATGCACATTCTTCTAGTCAGCACATTTTAGAACATCTCTCAATATACAAAATAACGTGGAATTGTTTACAGGTTAAATGTATTGTTTGAGCTTCTTAACTGGTAGATAAAGGCAGGATTTTAATTAATTTGCAATAACTGATGAACAGGCATTAAAACAGCCAGGTAGCGGATGCTGGAAAAAAGCAATAGATTGTGGAACCAACAAGCAGTGAATTACAAACTGACCTGTTAGCTTAGCTTATTTCAGTCATTCATTTTCATACCAACTTATTACAGTTCAGGGTTATGGTTAGACAGGTCACCATCAAAGGCATTGTTTATTTGGATTTTGTCACCACCAGGAAGGCCGAGTGGTTAAGGCGTTGGACATATGTCCTCGTGGGTTTGAACCCCACTCCTGGTAAATTGTGTTTTATCTTAGATTCATGAACTCTGTTTAAGAAAAGAAAGCTAAAAGTTAGTCGTGTGCTTAAAATACTCAATATCAGATTTTTCAATGTTCGAACAGCTGACTCTCTGGCTATCTTCAAACATTGTTTAAAGACCCATTTATTCTGCACTTACCTAAACTAACCCCCCCACCCTTGTCTTTCTCCCTCTTAAAAAATAACCTTTAAAGTTTCAGAAGTATATTCTCGTTTAGATTTCTGATTATTAGGAATAGATTATGTTACTGATGTCTTAAAGCACTTTTGTAAGTCGATCTGGATAAAAGTGTCTGATAAATACTGTAAATGTAAAATGTAAATGTAAATTATCAGCATTTCAGCAACACACGCAAGGTTACAACTCAAAACTAGAAATATGTATGCAATCCAGTCAATGCCCATTTATAGTAATCAATTAGCCCACATAAAACACGCATGACTTTGGGCTGTGGGAGGAAACCGGAGTACCTGGAATAAATCTGTGCTGACACAAGGAGGACATGCAGACTCCACACAGAAAAAACAGGCCTCTCCACCCTGGGATGGAACCCGGGACTTTCGGGCAGTGAGGTGCCAGTGCTACCCACCGAGCCACCCCAAAAGGCAAACAGACACACTCACTTATTATAGTAGAGTTTAGAAGCATCAACTGACAAAACGTTTGTTTGGAATGTGGGAGCGAACCAGCACAGATACAGGGAGAATGTGGAAACTCCACAAAGCTGAATCCAGGTCGGAAAGTGAACCAGAATTTTACAGAGCTGTGGGGTGACACTGCTAACCACTGTTTACTACAATTCTTCTTATCCCTAATCAAAATGCCCGAATGAATGGTTAAGGTTGTAAAGCACCAATTTGACAGTACACCTGATGCAATTCATCAGCAGGTGATTGAAACTTATGACCATTGTTGTAATTTTTTTTTGATTAATGTTCATTATTGGCAAATCTGGCATAACTGATTGAACGAACAGTTAATACTTATATTATTAAATTCAATTCAATTCAGTTTTATTTATATAGCGCTTTTTACAGTAGAGCATTGTCTCGAAGCAGCTTTACAATATTACATTATCTTAAACGGCCAATCCCAAATTGAGCAAGCCTAAGGCGACAGTGGAAAGGAAAAACTCCCTATAGTGGTAGGAAGAAACCTCGGGAGGACCAAGACTCAACAGGGAACCCGTCCTCCATGGGCGGCCTAGATGTTAATTAAAGAAATACTAAAAGTATATTAAATTATAGCAAAATTAGGTTAATAAATCAATAACAAATTAATAATAAAATTTAAATTAGTAATAGAATAAATAAACTAAACTAAACAAAAAAAACTAAAAAGTAATCCCTTGCCCCTGAGGTTTTATATGCTATTGATGAATGACGGTTCTTGATGCAATGACACGTGAGGGATTGAAGTTCCCAGGCATTCCTGTTAGTATTGTGCCCTTGCCACTCGAATTCCGAAATTCTCCCAGATTTTCAACATTTTTAATGTCATTATGCACTGTAGGCTGAGAGATGCAAATCCAAATTCAATCATTTTCACATGCATTTGCTGACAAACTGGATATTATTTGCACATCACATGCCTGATGCTTCTATCTCAACTTTTATTTGGAATGTGTTTCAGAAATGGAAATGCATGAATGGCTTTTCATTAGCAAATAAAATGAAACTGACCAAACAAAACATGAAACACATTGGGTTTATACTATCTGAATAAATAAAAGTCATGGAAATGGAAGACACATTGCATTCTTATTTATCTATACTGACACAACTTTTTCTGACTGGTTGTAGCTCAAATCTTCCCACAGCTTATTGTGCTGTTCTCATTGTCTCTTGTGTGTACTGATGATTGTCAGTCACACATCATAAACCATAATACAAATCACAGCATACCTCACATTAACTTGCCATTAAAAGATACAAACACTTATTCTGAGGTTCCTGAGTTTAGTAGTTTATTTGAATTGGACCACAAGAGCAATACTTCAAAGGCTTATGATCCTGCTGAGATTAGTACACACTTGTAGCTTGTTTACTACAAGCATTACAGACATGTGGTCATTCCAGAAATTAACCAAACTAGCTGTCAGCAATAAACACAATGTTAGGGCAAGCCAGAGGAAACCCAAGCATTTGAATAACAGGTAAATAGCAGATCATCTGAGGAACAACCAGGTCAAGTAATGCAGAAACCAACCAATTGCATAGTGTGGACAGTGAAAAGGGATTAGATGTAGAGTTGAGTAGAGATAAATTGGCCAATATATTTAATCTTTATGTGATGCTGTTTTGTTATTTCAGTGAATCATTTTATGATATTAAGTAAACACTCAGCTCAGTTACCACGTTGCCAAGACATTTCACCCATAAAGTCAAGGTCTCCATGCTGTCACTTTTGTGAAGTTTAGCCAAAAATGTAAGGTACAAGAGGTAAACCTGTTGCATTGCTGCACATACAATAGTTCTGCCACAAAAGCTACAACAGACAAATTGTTTTTTTTACGGACTTAAGGGGTGGCATAGTGGTTATCGTAGTCCCCTAAATTCTCCAGAGTTTGCAGCAAAACTAGAAGCCCATTTCCATCACTTTCTCATAATTATGACTTTTTTTTACACTAACCTCATTAGTCTGAAATAAATATTTTGACCCTTCTGGTTTTTCAGAAGAATTGGTTTTGCCACTTTGCCAGGTTATCAATTCATTAGGGTCTGCTCGCAGATCTCTGTGGAACTCAACCCTGAGCCTGACCCTTCTCCAGAAAACAAACACTGTGTGGCTGCAGTTGAGTGAGTTCATTATTGCTGTTTTCATCCTTGTAATGGCAGATGCTGTTTACACACTTTACATGTGTACAACCACCTAGTACAAATAGTATGGTACTGTATATGTGTACAGTGTTCCCTGGTTTATGGCGGGGGTTACGTTCCAGGACCACCCACGATAAACGAAAATCCGCAAAGTAGGGACGCTATATTTATTAAGGTATTTATACACTATTTTATCTGTAGAACTTGCAGAACGTTTGGGTGGCATCGTAGGGCTTGAATTCAGTCTATAATGACACTTTTACAAACAGCGAACACAACAACAACCGCAGATAAAAACTTGTCATGTGGGCAAGTAGAGACTCAAGCTCTAGTGTTACTTCTTGTTTTTGGTGAGTATTCATATGTTTTTAATATATTTAATTTAATTAAAAAATTTTTTTTGTAATTTCGTCATTTATTAATGGAAAAGTTCCACAAAAACCCGCGAAACAGAAAAAATCCACGACATATTTTTTCCATTAATATTTTTTGAAAACCCGCTATGCACCAGGTCCACAAAAGGTGAACTGCGAAGTGGTGAGGGAACACTGTAATTCAGTTTAAATGTGTCCTGTTACTGGTCCAATCTTAGTACCACATTATGTGGTACAAATCATATGTTGAGATAATCCTTATGTCTTACCTCATACAATTACATTTACATTTATGTCATTTAGCAGACGCCCTTATCCAGAGCGACTTACAGTCTTACGATCCAAGCAGTTGCGGATGAAGGGCCTCAGGAACCCAACTTTGACAGAGATTTGAACCCTGGACCTTCTGGTTCATAGTCCAGTACCTTCATAGGCCACCACAGTCCCAAAATATGGCTTGGTATGACCCAGGGTTTAAAGCTGAGACCTTTCATTTGATGAGCAAATGCACTAACCATTACCCCACAGAAACAATTACAAATGTAGCCTTGTGTTAAGTGTGCTACTAATTAAGGGCCTAATTAAGGATGATATATCCAATTTGTCTGCAATGTTAGTGCGAGTCATTACTCTGAGCATCCTTGATAGGCCAATCTACAGTATATTAGTTATATGTACCAAATTCATAAATAAAAATATATAAATAGTGCATTCATTTGCCTCTTCAATGTCATATTAACCTGCTGTTTAAACATTATTTGTAGTTTTGCTTTAATGGGATCATTTTAAGTACTTGAATAGCAATACTAGCTGTTAGAGCTCTTAGCTAGGGAACTTGAAGTCATGATCACAAGGCACATATGGAAGATCGTTATTTTTTCCATAAGTCACCAACTGTATTATTGTCAATAATCCATAATCATGCTGTTAGAGTTTTCAAATGGTAGAATCTTTACTAAGGATCACAGCCATGGGTGGCCTGTTTCTGCACCAGAGAAGGTGTTCAAACTGTTTTAATTCAAATCAAATCTAAGCATTTTTTCCTGATTAGCTTCACTAATTACTTAACTATTTTCTTGTGTAAAGTGTTTAGTCACACTAGTAAGAGATGTTCTCTATTCCTTATTAAACATAGGCATGAGTTCTGATGTCAATTTTTTATGCGTCAGTATTTTTTTTTCTGACCACATTACCTCTGTGAAGTTTATGGTTCACCCCTATCCTTCCAGATTTTAGTAATTCACTGGAAAACCCCAGTTCCAGGCAAGTCAGCAATCTTCTTGTTGTATTCTTTGCTTAATGCAGCAATAATTTGACCCTCTGAAACACAGTAACATCTTTTCCATGACTATGGGATATGTCTTCTAACGTGCTTGTTTATGAAATCACAAAGTACTTATTCAATCAGCTAGGGTTAAAAGCTGAAACATATGACTTAGTTATCCAGTAAATCCAAACAGCTACCTTATTTGGCCGGGCACTGTACGTTACATAATGCCTTTCCCGAGCTTATACAAACTGTGACATTGAACAAAAAGGCAATTTGTTGACACTGATAACAAAGTTGACTGTTTGTCATTTACACAGGCACACAAGCCCTTTATTACATTTGCCAGGTTAGAGCACAAGATCTCAAGTATATTTTTGGATGCTACAACTACTGCAACACTGAACTTGAGACTCCAAACATCACTACCATAACTTTTAGCTAACTTGGCAGCTGGGGTGGCTCAGCTCGGGTGGGTAGAGTGAGCTGCTGGAATTTGCGGTCCCAGAGAGCCTGGCCCAAATCTCACAACATGAAGGCTGAAACTCTTTGATGGACTGGCACCCTGTCAGGGATCTGATTGTGACCCAGTGAATTTTGGGTTAGGCTCCAGACCCTTTCCAGTGGCCCTGATCTCTTTTTTTCCTGTTTTATTTAATGACACGTCAGCATTTATGACTATTCATGACAGAAGCAATTTGACATCAATGCTAGTAAGACACAGCCATGCCGTTCCAATTTTGAATTATTGCAATTAACTTGCATTTCCTTGGAATGCACATGATAGATTGGCACCCTGTCTAGGGTTGTTTCTGCCCTGTGCCCTGTGTCACTGACTGGGCACTGGCTTCCCTGCAGTGTGCAGCACTTCCATAAGTGCTTACATAAGAAAAAGAATAAATCAAAATCACAGAGATCATGCAAACCACTCACAGGCGGTGTCCAAGGACAGGGACCTCTGGAGCTGTAAGGCAACTGTGCTAAGCACTTGCTTCACTGTGCTGCCCCAAGGAGAATAAATCACCTCATAAACAGTGAGAATTTTACATTCCAATCAATGTTGGGTTAAAAAACCTTGCTCAACGATGGCAGCAAGGCAAAGATTTAAAGTCTGGTGCTTCTGGTCCATAGTCTGTGGACAAACTCTAAACTCTAAACCACCACAATTCCCTTGCAAAAACATCTGCAAAATCATAACTATGCGATACAACAGTAAAGTTCTAAAAATAAAAAAGGGGAAAATAATCAGTGTTTGTAAGAAAAAAGCTTGGATCCTCATTTAAATACTGCAAACGTTTATCCAACAAGTCAATATGTTAGACGTTCATTATAGTTATATTATTAACAAAGGTGATATAACAAGATCTGCATTCACACCAATTATGGAGTAGAAGTTGATGTTGAATCAGTTTTTTTGCAGTGACCACTAAATACAGCAAACTGTTTAGGATTGTGTTGGGGATACCAGCCCACCTTACCACCTCACTGTGGAACATGGCTGAGACACTGATGTTGGACAATAAGGCCTTGCTTACAGGTGCCATTCCAGTTCACCTCTCATAGAGTTAAGGCTGAGGCTCTATGGAAACCAGGCAAAGCTCATGCTCCATTGATCAAAGCAAGAATTTCAAGATTCAACAGTGAAGCTGTTTTGACAGGGAACAGAAGAACAGTATTTACTGTAATGCCAAGTGTTTACCACAGCTCTATTTTGCAATGAGAAACAGTTCTCTCTCTCTCTCTCTCAAAATTCAATTTCAATTTTAAAAGCTTTATTGTCATGACAAATCTTACATTCGTATTGCTCAAAGCTTGGGTACAAAACAGGGAGCATATAAATATAAAATACAAAGTACAAAAAGAAAGTACAAATGTAAATTACAAAATGAAAATACAATACAACATGTGTAAATGTATGTATAAAGTGTGTGTGTGCGTGTTTGTGTGTGTGTGTGTGTGTGTGTGTGTGTGTGTGTGTGTGTGTGTGTGTGTGCTGGCTGACCTGGTCACTCTCTGTCCCTCACCTGGTGGCAGGTGTGTGTGTAGAGTGCTGACAGTACACAGCTTTCTTTATTTTCCCCCAGTAGGCGGGCAGTTTTTTTTTGTGGGGGGGTGGGGGGGGGGATGAGGGAGGTAAAATTGGGAATGATCTTTTGAAATTTGGTGAAGTATTGTGATCTGATTTCTGTATATTTGGTACACTTGGTGAGGAAGTGCAGCTCTGTCTCAGTTTTATGAAGTATACACTGCTCACACACTCTCTTCTCTCGGGGCAGCCAGGACTGTCGGTGTCACCCCGTCTCTATGGCCAGCTGGTGAACACTGAGTCTCTCTCTCTCTCTCTCTCTCTCTCTCTCTCTCTCTCTCTCTCTCCCTCACTCTCTCTTGTTTACAGTTGCCTGCAGAATTCCCAAACGTGCTTGTTAAGGTTGGCAGAGAGGGGAATCGGGTGGAGCACGTGTTCATTCCTCTTAGGATATTGGAGGTGTGGGATGGTGTTTATCTTGTGGAAATGGGGGCAAGGGTTTCAGATATCTAATACTGGACTGAAAGGAAATATCTTACAGGCCTACAGTACAGTGATCATTATGTGTAAACATATGTGGTTGTTTTTCACATGTTTTTGCTTCTCAGCTACAATATGTATTATTCCATACATAGCTCATTTTTAAAGAACTAGGAAATAGGTCATGTAAATGAAATGTAAATGTAAGAACGTTGCGTGAACTGCTTATGTTTCAACACTGATCGGGTGGCCATGTGTTGCGATGGTATAAGTGGATCAGACACAGCAGTGCTGCTGGAATATTTATGATTATGATTAAGCCCATCTGCTTCTCAATGAATTGCTTCTATGTGGTAAGTGGAGGTGATTAAATAGACTGTAAAAACAAGTGGCCAGTGGGTGTACATGTCATTTGCTAACTCATCTCTTATTTATTATTATGCCATTCTAAACAATGTGCATTTGTGTGGTACAGTTTGTTTTTGGTTTCATATGGTTAAGTATAAGGCACTTCATCCACTGCCTTGGACTCCAATCCACTGAACCATTTTCTCTCCAATCCACACCCCCCTGTCAAGCCCCCAAGCTGCCGCAATTCACTCACCGGATTACTGATGCTCGGCACCTGTTCCTCACTGCCCTGATTGCCAGCTTCTGCATTTAAACCCTGCTGCACACACTCTGTGCAAAGTCACTTCTTTGAAACCTGAGCCTCTTATTGCTTGTTATTGCTTATAGGAATTACAAACCTTAATTTACAAGAGATTTCTTGCTCTATTGCAGTTTCATCTTGCTCACTCAGTTGAGCTTGTGACTTTGTAATTGCAAACAGTGGCTGGGCATAGCCTATGGAACTCGTTACCTCCATCTATTTGCTCTTCAAAGTTCACATAAATCTTTGTTCTGAATACTTTCACTTCCTCTAATATTCACTCCCTTATTTTCTTCCTCTCTTACGACAGGATCGTGAAGCTTCCTTGAGTTTGTGGAAGGTGCAATTGCAAGGGTAATGCTTTCGATGACTCACGATGGGGACAAATCCATTGCAAGTT